>PVJC01024096.1:0-25817 GCA_004026665.1 Murina feae
AGCAGGCTTCCCTTGCACCAGGAGTAAACTGTCTGCCTAGGCTGGCTGGGCTTCTCCCAGCTCAGGCAACATAGTTGCAATTATAGAAGCTATGGAGCTGAAGCAAACAGCAGGCTTCCATTGCACCAGCAATGGAGGAAATTGTCTGCCTAGGCTGGCTGGGCATGTCTACTAAGGTAACATTCTTTCAATTATAGAAGCCACTGGAGCTGAAGCCAACAGGAGGCTTTGTTACCTGCCTCGGCCTTGGCTTAAAGCAACAGTGTATCAATTATAGAAGATAAGTAAACCCCAGAAATCTGCTTCCAGCCAGCCTTGCTGGGACGTTGGGTCAATGGGAGCTGTGGGCAGCCTGAAAGCCTAAAAATAGCCCTCAATCCATCACCCAGGCTGCCCAGGCACCCCAATAGGGACCCAAAACCTGAAGGGGCTATGGCTAGCCTGAAAATGGCCCTCAGCCCATCACCCAGGCTGGCCACACTCCAATGGGGTGAGGGTTCACACTGGGGGGCTTGGCCAGCCTGCAAACAGACATCAGCCCTTCACCCAGGCTGGCCAGGCATGCCAGCAGGTGGACATCCTCAGGGGGGTCCCAGACTGCGAGAGGGCACAGGCCGGGCTGAGGGACCTCCTCCTGAGTGCACAAATTTTTGTGCACCAGGCCCTAGTTGTATATAAAAAGAAAATACAGGTAATACGTAAAGGAAAATATAAAGAATGTAAATATTGTCAGATACAAATAAAATATATATTTATCTGCAACATTTAAAAAAATTAAGTTGTTTTTGTTTGTTTTTTGGGTTTTTTTGGCTTTTCTTCTCATCCCCTGTCAATTAAATGATGAGGACCTTAAAGGACCTTAAAGAAGGGTTCACCTGGACCTCCTATTTAAGAGCTGTTGCTCCAGGGCCAAACTTGGAGTTGCCAGCATCTCAGTTGTAGAAACCCTATCAAAGGACGTGCTTGTTTCTGTCTTTATAGCCTCTTATCTCCTCCTTTTTAAGAACATATCTGTGGGGAAGCACGGGATCTGATTGGAAAGTTTGTAAGGAGGAAATTCTGACTTAGGGGAGTTGGCTTAACGCAGCCGCCCCTAATTGTTCTTGGCCTTTCCAAACAAGTCTGTGTACATGCATACCCTCCTGTGTTTACCGGAACCTTTATGTTTAATCTTTAGACATCTTTGCTTAAAGGACATTTCAGACTCAAGTGTCCTCCCAAGAATGTTTACCCTACTGATTGTACTAAAAGTTAAACTTTATCTCAAACTGCTATTATAATAGAAGTCTGAAGAGGCAGGCGAATGAGGCTATCTGGTTCCTATAGCCAGGCAGTCCTTTAGCCCTCTCTTTCACAGACATGTGTGTCAAAATAATCATTCATCCATTACTCAGGATCTGCTGGTAAGCCCCAGCACATATCATTTTAACTTTTATCTAGTTCTATAGTGTATTTTATCTGTGCTTTCGCCTTAGGATATTATGAGGAAAAAAAGTGGGACTTTAAACGTGAAGGGTACTAGTTTCTCATTCTGCTTTTTAACAAATCAGCTCCACTTTTCTTTTCTTCTGTATATTGGGCTCTGCATACAATTCACTTAGGGAAACAAGTCCAAATTTTATAAATGTAAGTCTGAAAATCCATCCACGTGGAAGAGGGTATAGGGATGGATAAATAAAACAAAGCCGTGGTTAAATGTTTAATTTTCTTTTGTGTGAATTTTTCCTCCATTAAGAAAAAGAGAAGAAAAATAAAATCCGTGCACAAGTTGATGTGTAGAATGCTATGCACAATCAGCATTCTTCATTCTTCAGTTCTGTTTATCATGATATATGGTGAGAAGTTGTTAAGAAAATAAGACGTCATCGGGATTTTTTTTTTCAGTATCCATGGATAGGTGCTCTGTGTCACATTGAGCCAATGCTTTGAGAAATCAAAACCAGGTAATCTTACCATGGTGCTAGAGGGAAATAAATTTGAAATAAATGGCATGAGAAAAGAATAGGTTTTCTTTTGAGAATTATTTTCTCTTATTTCAATGAGAAAATCTGGTTTTGATTTATCAAAGCTTTAGTCAGAACATGCTCTTATATTGTGATCTTGGGCACATTTTGATGGCTCCTTAGGTAGCAGTGGGCAAGTAAGGCTTAAACAATTGAAGTTACTAAGAGTCAGACCAGCTTCCATCTTTCCTACATTTCCACAGGACTCTAGGAACCCAGGTGGTCTAAGAAGAGGGATGTCTAGGAAGGAGGAACATAATTGTTTATTTTTCCTTCTTTATGTTTCTACTAGAGGCCCGGTGCACGAATTAATGCATCAGTGGGGTCCCTTGGCCTGACCTGTGGGATCCGGCTGAAACTAGCTCTCCAACATTCCCCAAGGGGTCCTAGATGGCAAGAGGGTGCAGGCCAGGCCGAGGGACCCCACTGGTGCGCAGTCGGAGCTGGGGAGGGATGCAGGAGGTTGACCAGCCAGGGAGGGACCGCAGGAGGCCAGGGCATGTCTGGCTCATCTTGCTCAGTCCTGATTGCCTGGACTCCAGCAGCAAGCTAACCTACTGGCAGGAGCATCTGCCCCCTGATGGTCAGTGCACGTCATAGTGAGTGGTTGAGCATATCATTAGCATATGATGCTTTAATTGGTTGAACAGACCACCAGACAACTGGACACTTAGCATATTAGGCTTTTATTATATAGGATGGAACTTACATGAGCCAAATTATTTCTATGACTTAGCTCCACAACATACTATCATTTACATAATAAGTTTTGAATGTCAATTTCACTAAAACCTTGCTAGCCATAAGCATTATCCTTTGTCAATTTTTAAGCAAAAAGGCGTGGATTGTATAAACTTAAAATTTAATTATTAGTCATGCTAAATTTTTGTGTTGATAATTTAGATGATAAAATGTTCATCAAGAGTGTTAACGAATGAATAAATGGACTTACTTCTCAATGCAATAATCTTTCTGTAACATTTCTGACAAGGAAGGCTACTTCTTTGTTGGTTTTTCCACAGGTTGTTTGACAATGTTTTTATGCTAGAGCTTGTTCTCTAACTCCAAGTAACTGTGCTTCAATATTTTTAAGTTTGTTCCATTTTGGGCCTGGGTCAAAAAGTTGTAGGGTTGTTTTCTCCTTTCCCTTGTATCATCAAACAATTGATTAAACACTATCAATCAACCTAACACATGGGAATCTTAAGGGGAAGGGGGGATAAACATCTGATAAACCTAGATTATAAAGTCATAAATATTCTCTTTTCTCTGATGTTTTCTTATATGAACTAGACTTTATACTTTGTATGCTTCTTCTAGCAATTACACCTTTACAAGTCCCATGCTTGAATATAGAACTACTTATGATTGTTTGCCCCTTCAAACATAAACTGAGATGCAGAACTGAGTTCAGAATCCTGGCAGCAGTTAAGGTTAATATTCTTCAGAAAGTATGGGGGACACAATAGTCTGGTTTTAAATTTGGACAAGCTGAACATTTCTTTTGGAAATAATTTTTAATTGATTTTAGAGAGAGGAAGAGAGAGAAACATCAATGATAAGAATCATTGATCAGCTATCTCCTATGTGCCCTCTACTGAGGATCTAGGCTGAAACCCAGGCATGTGCCCTGGCCAGGAATCTAACCCTGACCTTCTGGTTCTTAGGTTGATGCTCAACTACTGAGCCACACTGGCTGGGCTCTTCTGGAAATAATTTGAGCTCAGTAACTTGGTAGATTATATTTGATAACTTGGCTGAATAGGAAAAGGTCATCAATTAAGTAGAAAACAAAACTCTTAAAATAATTTTTGAAAGAATATTGCATTGTTTGGATTAAAAACAGAGGTATTACTTTCCAAAATAATTCCATGCTTAGATAAGGTTTCTGGCTGTCCAGATTCTTTTTTTAACCTAATTGAAAATGTATTTATATTTTCATGGGGATATTTTTTCAACATCTTTTAATGATCTTGCAATGATAATCTATAGTCTCTTAACAATTAGAAATTTGTGTATAAGGAATCTTGAAAAGGACTTCAACCATAGGCGATACAGAAAAAATATTTATCTTAGTTCCTATGTATTCATAAAGCAGAACTCAGTTGAACTGCTTTAGAATTTAAAATTATAATAAAAATTTGTTTGGAAATGTCTGGTATTTCTGAGATAAAATTTAATTCTACAGAAAATTCTATAATTTTTATAGAATTCTATATTTTTTCAGGTTGAAGAGTTATTAATGAAGACTAGAACTTACTTGTAACATCTTGCATTTTCTACCCCAATATACCTAATTTTGATAACTAGTTACTAAAAATATTTACATCATCATGTAATTGTATTTGAATGAAAGATAAATAGGAGCAATGTTGTCCTAAGAACAATTATACTAACTTTATATTTTGACTTATATTTCATTTTTCTTATATGTTGGTCTGTGATGATTATGTTAATATATTGTGAGAAATTATTGGCACTGAAGAGTAGAATCTCATATAATGTTAATATATTGTTCTGTTATATTAATATGTTATATTAATACATAATATCTAACTATATTAATATATAAAATTATTTTATATGTAATTTATTTATAGTATATGCATATAATATTATAAATATATATGAATATGAAACACAACTATTTAGAGAACATTTTACATATATCAATTTGTTTAAAGCTCACAACTATCTGTGAGATAATATCCCCATTTTATAGTTGGGAATTCTGAAGATATTCACATAAGAATGAATAAGACCAAAATGAAAATGTAGATTTTTAAAAAAATATGATATTAGGTATACTTTATTGTTTTTATAAAAATTGATATATTCTCATAAGAAAAACTCAAATAAAACTCAAAATATGACTTTCAACAATAATCATTACCCACCTTCTCTGAACATGTTCCACAGCTGCATCTCTAAATACATGTATGTGCAGAAAATACATGAGAAAGTTAGATAGCTTGTCAGAAAGACACGAGTTTTGAAAATGGGATGATGCAATACATTTTCATATAAAGATAGAAAGGATTGATTTAATTTTTACTTCAGTGTAACTAAAATAAAGGAAACAGAAGTAAAATGGTATATTGAATTGAATTTTTCTTCATTAAAAAAAATTATGTCTAAATTGGCCATGCCCATATGTGCTTGGCATCAATGTTTTTAACTATTTCAACTATGCAAAATATCTTCTTACTCCCTGCAAGGAAATAAAAAATATATTGCCTTTCAAAACCCACAGTTGCTTAATTTTCATATTGAAATGGATTTAGTAATCACCATTAGGTATTTTTGATTTATCACTAGTTTTCATTATTGAAGTACTCTGATTAATTTCCTGATTGCCTCAATTACATTGTCAGTTTGTATATGTATGTGTTTTTAGAGAAAAGCTGCCATGGGCTAAGTTACTTAATCTCTTGCATAGTTGCCAGTGTCTCTTGATTATAGATGAAGGAATACTTGGCTGAGTATACAATTCCTGATTTATACTTTCACATTAGAATTTCTCAACTGTCATTTCTCAACTGTCTTCCAATGTTAACTATGTGCAAGTTCTAAGTGCCTTTACATTGGAAAATTTTAGAAATCTTCCTAAATTGCTTTAACATTTTCTTTTAGCAGATGACTTTGAGGATACTAAAGATATCTAGCCTGGAGAAAGAAAGTTATATACACCTAACTAAAGTGCTACCAGCAACAAGGCAACTCTTTCTTATTTTGTTTAATCAGGGCCAGTTTCCCTTTCTGTATTTAGTAGTATTCTGTGATTTCTAGTATACAGTATTTGTGAGGTTGTTTTATAATCATCTGATGGGTACCAGTCATTCCCAAACAAATTTTTATTTATAATTTTTAATTCTAAAGTGGTTCAACTGATTTCAAATGACTGTTTTAAATGATGCCTGAGGTTGTTTTATAATCATCACATACAAGTCTAGACTGTGAATTCCTTGAATTCAGAAACATAATAAGCACCCAATAATCTCTTTTTTTTTAAATTCAGAAGGCTTGGGTTTATCTTCTGTTGATTTGTAGTGCTTGCCAAGAATACTGTGTGGAGAGTGATTTTGAGGTCTCTGGTGGCTCAGCAAGAATGGGTAAATTGATCAGTTAGCAATGTCTGCTCTGAGCCAAAGAATGAAAAGGCGCCAAAGTAGCAAATATTGTTAATCCTAGATTAGATGCCGTTTATTTGCCACAGATGGCAGTGTCAGGACTATTAGACAAATAGTCCTCCAGGAGGTTGATTTGGCTCAATATAACAGTCAGTGTTCTAATCCTATATAATAAAAGAGTAATATGCAAATTGACAGTCACCTGAGACACCTAAGCCACACCCACCAGCCAAGCCACGCCTCCCAGCCAATCAGAGCAGCTGTATGCAAATTATCTCAGCCAAGATGGAGGCCAGCAGCCATGGAGCTAGAGCAAACCAGAGGCTCCTGCCGAGGCTGGCTGAGCCTCTGCTCACAGCCACGCCCACCAGCCAATCAGAGTGGCTGTATGCAAATTAGCCCAGCCAAGATGGAGGCCAGCAGCCATGGAGCTAGAGCAAACCAGAGGCTTCTGTTGCAACTGCCTGTCTAGGCTGGCTGAGCCTCTGGTCACGGTAACAATGTTTCAATTATAGAAGCCACGGAGCTAAAACAAACAGGAGGTTTCATTACCGGCCTAGGCCTGAGCTTAAGGCAACAGTGTTTCAATTATCTAAACTAATAAAAGCAGAATATTGAAATTGACCGTTTCTTTGGGATGCCTAAGCCACGCCCACCAGCCAATCGGAGTGGCTGTATGCAAATTAACCCAGCCAAAATGGAGGCTGGCAGGGCGGCTCTGCACTGGGAGCCTCTGCGGCTGGCACAGCTGTGCCGAGTGTGTCAGCTCAGTGGGGGGGTTCCGTCCCGGGGCATCCTCGGGGTGTCCAGGAGCGCCTGTCCCAGGTCCACTGCCTGGCTCTGCCCCCCCGGGGGCCTCCGCAGGGCATGTGGGAATGTGGGGGCCTCTGTAGGGCGTGCAGGAGCAGCCGCCCTGGGTCTGCTGCCTGGTTCTGCCCCAGGGGCCTCCTTGGGGGCATGCAGAAGCACCCATCCAGGGTCCACTGCCTTCGTCCGCCCTCTAGGGGCCTCCGCAGGGCATGTGGGAGCGTCTGCTGCACAGTGTGGAGCATCCGAAGCCAGTCCGCTGCCCGGCTCCACCTCGGGTGTGTTTGCTTAGCAGCAGGGCCCCACCAAGGGATTCTGCACCAGCGTCCGCCCCTGGCTCACCACCCAGCTCTGCGCCAGGTGTGTCCTCAGCGGTGGGGGCCCACCAGGCGTGTGCAATCGTGGGCCCTCTGATGGGAAACGTCCACGCCTGCACTCACCAGCCCTCCCATCCCCCAGTGCACGAACCCTGAAGGGGCTGTGGGCAGCCTGAAAATGGTCCCCTCACCCAGATTGGCCAGGCATGCCAGCAGGTGGACATCCCCTCCGAGGTGTCCCAGACTGCAAGAGGGCACAGGCCGGGCTGAGGGACCCCCCCCCCAAGTGCACAAATTTTTGTGCACTGGGCCCCTAGTAAATAAATAAGTTTAAAAAGTGAGTTCAGTGCTAGAGTCCCTGGGATAGGTGACAATCCCTTCCATAGAAATTTTAGCACATAAATTAGCAAAATATTGGCAAAATATCAAACACTATAGATACTTTCCACTCTGATTCTAAGCTTGTAGGAAGTAGCTTACCAATATAACCAAGGCATGTTAAGGAATTAATTTTAAAGCAGAGAAGTATTGTTACATACATGAAATAATTTTTTACATTTCAATTTCTATTGAGCTTATGCAAGTTTTTAGGGTTTGAAGCTATAGAACACTTAAGTAAGAGAAACTAGTCTTTGGGCAAATGTTTGATTTGCCACAAAACTATAGTAAATGAGTATCCCCTAAATTAGTGAAAACAATATTACCATCTACCAGATTACTTAAGCTAAGAACCCAGTTGCTACATTACATCCATCAGCAAGCCCTGAAGTTTCTACCCCTATCCCAAACCTGCCCTCTTCTTTCTATATCCACTGTCATCACCATCTCTCCCTCTTCAGAAATCCTCTTTTTGGATACATTTTTTTTTACCCTTACTCCTATATCACTTATCCTCCATCCAGAAGTATTTTTTTTAAAAAATAGGTCAGATCATGTCACTTTCCTACTTGAAATACTCCAATAGTTTCCTATCACAGTAGCATAAAATTTACCCAAGCTTCTCATCTTTACCTAAAAAGCTGTCCAAGAATCTATATCTTGCCTCCCTGTCTGATATACACTCTGTCCCTTCACCCCTGTGCCCAGCCACACTGGACTTTTTATCAGTGAGGGGCTATTGCACTATTGTAAGTGAGGCACAAGGGTGGTAGTGTTGGAGATGAGAAGAAGTCAGGTATGAATGCATTTTGAAGGTAGAAGCAACAGCAATTCCTGGTAGATACTTTGTGTGACAGAAAGGGGCTTGAAGGATGAATCCAAGGTTTCTGGCCGAGCACCTGGAAGGACAGAGTTGCCATCAATTAGAATGGCAAGAGGCTAAGTTGGGAGGGGTATATTAGGAAGAGGAGGTCAGGAGTTTCTTCTGGGAGATGTTAAATCTGAGATGTCTAAGAGTTGAGTATATGAGCCTGGTGTAGAGAAGAGAGGTCTGGGCTGAGATAAAGCTCTTTGAGTTGTTGGTTTATACTTGGCACTGGAAGTCATTAGTCTCTACATTCACCCAGGGAATGAACATGGGTGAAAATGAATCTGGAACTCAAAATTTGTGTGTATGTTTGCATACTTATGCCTGCTAAGCAGAGATGTAATTGATAGGACATTTTATCATTTTGGTTTCTGTGATAGAATGGTTGTCTATATTCATTTTACTGAAAAGAAAACTAAAGGACATAAAGGCAAAAGACACATTTTTTCTTGTAAAGAACTCAACTCATTTTAACTGCCCGATAAAAATCAAATGCTATTTTATTTGGTTGAAATTATTCTTTTCTTAGTGCTACATTCACTTAGTCAGTTGGAAATCTCAAATAACCGTAATTTATCAAGTTTCTTTTTAAAAAATAGTGTGACTCAAGATCACTGTGCAATACTAAAGCATGTCATAATAGCTTTTCTTTTACTATGGTTTCAATATTTAGTGGTTTGATTGTACTTTGATTCTTTAAATATTGTTAACTCTCGCTTATTTGTAATAGCTCATTAGTCCTGAGAGTGTTACTATAATTTCTCAACCATTCCAGATGAGTTCACATTTGCCATAGGAAATGAAGAAGAATACCCCTAGTATGCTTGATATTTATGTAGCAATTAGGTACTTTTCTGGGTGCATGGAACTTAGAAGAATTAAACTGTGGTATGTAGTTAAGCCAGATTTACTTCGCTGTTTTTGGATTTCCTTCTCATTTTAAAACATTTGTCAGCAAGCTATTAGTCCTCCAGCCACTTTATTTGAGGACATCTTTTGGGGGATGAATATTTTGAATGCACTAGACCAGCCTCTTTATCATACAGATGGGGAATGCAAGGCCCCAAAAGCTAAGGATGTCTGCTTCTGAATGTTGCGTTGTAAAGGATCACTCACGTTATTAATAGTGTTTAATATCAACCCTGTGCTATTAAAGTTATCCAGTCTGGGTTCAAGGTTCTTTATAGTTGCTCTCAATCTTTTCTCTGCTGGTACATTTTGAAGACGAATTTCTACTAGCATTCTGAACTAATTAAATGATAGTGGAAAAGCGTTTTCCATCATTACTGTTGAAGCAGAAACAGTAAATCACCACAGGTACAAATTGGGAACTCTGTCTTCATATCATTAAGCAGAAGAAAGCACGCGGAAAACTCTAATCCGTCAAACCCCAGTATTTAATGAGGGTACACATCTTTTTATTTTTTTTTTCAGAGTAGTGCCCAGGAGAAGTAGATGGACTCAGGGATGCCTGCAACTCAAGCTTTTTACAGTTTCATATGTGGAAGAGAAAGAGAAGAATATATATTCCTACTAAATCTAAACAGAAAATATGCATACTTTTAGGAACGAAGACTATTGAGTTGCATTCTATGTGAAAAATCAACCCATAAATTTAACTCTGTTGCAATCAATAAATACTCAATAGCCAGGAACAGGAATGTGATCAGCATTGGTTAATTTTGGAGCATATTACTGGAGACAGTCACACAAATTGAGATTAGCATAATTTTAAAGGGTGTGAGGCATATTGTATAGTGGAAATAACATTAGATTGGCCACCTCCTTGTGCCAGTCCTTGCTAGTTCTGATCAAGTTGTGCCACGTTAGACAAATTACTTAACTTCTCTTAGCCTCATTTTAAAAGCAGTATAGTTGGATTAGGTAATTTTGAATCTCATAGCTCTGAAACTTCGTCATTCTTATACCAATGGCATTTTCTTAGAAAGATAAAAAAAATATTCATGTGTACACTAAGCTACCTCTGGAAATACCATCTCATTTTGCATAACACTCATAATGAAACAGTGTGACCACACTTCCTTTTTCTCTCAATTTAAACTCATATGGCCTGGCCTGCATGGCTCCGTGGTTGAGTGTTGACCCATGCACTAAGAGGTCACAGTTTGATTCCCAGTCAAGGCACATGCCTGGGTTGCGGTCTTGATCCCCTGTATGGGGCATGCAAGAGGCAGCCAATGATTCTCTCTCATTGTTGATGTTTCTCTCTCCTTCTCCCTTCCTCTCTGGAATTAATAAAAGGATGTTACAGTAATACTGAAATGATGGACATAAACAGAAGGAACCCAAGAAGAAAATCACAGGCACCAGCTTGGCAATAGGGAGCGAGAATTTCATCCAGATTTGGCAGGTGCTATGGGATCATCATGGAAGGAGTGTATGAAGCACAGAGAAACGTTCAGAGAGCACAAAGAGAGACCCCTCTGTTATTCTGGCCAGCCTGGAGGGGAGCTGCATGGTAGGAAAGACATCTGTCTCCTTTACAGTTTGATCCCTGGGGGTTGTGTCCCTAGCCCAGGGGAGCTGTGAGGGAGGGCATAAGATGGAAGCGTGCCCTTCTTCCTCACTCAGGAGCACCCTGTTTGTTTTCTTGATCCTTAGTCATGAGATTAGTAATTGTCATCAGTGAAGTTTGAATATCTGGATGACCCTAAATCTGAGGAGAGGATGCTACTCTTGACAGTGATGAAAAAGTTGAGTCTTTGGGGAGAAGGAAGATAACCCCAATTGCTTTAAAATCCGAATTAATCTTCCAAGGGAGAAGATGGCCCCAGACTAGCAGTACAGGTTGTGCACTGCCCAGGTATTTCTACCTGTTTCAGGAAATTTCCAGAGCTGTCTTATACTGTCGCAATGAAGAAGACAGGCATGGCTCGCTTTGGTTAATAAGGTCCTAATCTATGTGTGCTTTGGCCTCAGCATGTTCTTCAACATTTTCTAGCTTCTCAGAAAGGTAAGAGAAGTCTGTTTCCCCAGCAGTTGCCAGCAGTTTCATGGTGTCTTCACCAAGGTGACTGAAAATTCCTCACCTTTATTAATTTTAAGTAGGAGCAAAGGGTTAGGCACCAGTTGATCATAAAACCCATTATAAATCATTAGTTAATTAATTATTAGGGGGGAAAAACTGGTGACTAATTCCCCCCTGGTATGGTCATCAGTTATTTTGTTGTTACTCAGTAAGCTTTTGTTGAGTGGAAGGAAGAAAGGAAGGGAGGAAGAAAGGGAGGGAGGAAGGGAGGGAGAGAGGGACAGAGGGAGGGAGGGAGGGAGGGAGGAAGGAAGGAAGGAAGGAAGGAAGGAAGGAAGGAAGGAAGGAAGGAAGGAAGGAGGAAAGGAAGGAAGGAAGGGAGGGAGGGAGATTGTTAAACAGCCTACTCTTCACGTGGGCATGCAAAGTGCAGCAGCTTCAAACACTGAAAACCAGCTTTTCCCACGATGATACACAAGCAATAAAAAGCTGGTGAAGAACACTATGAAGAGGCAGTTGCTTTTGTTTTAAAACCATACTCTGTATTTTAATAGATTCTTGGCTTTAGGTAAATTATATTTAGCTTCTTCTAGTTCATACACATAAACTTGAAATAAACTTGTGTCCTCATTTGTACAGTTTTTGGATGACTAAAGACCTTCTCTTCCTAAAACTTTGGGAATTAACAAAGATTTTCAATCTTATCTGCTTTCATGACTATATGACAGCTGGGTACTTTACCCCATCTCTTTTTTAAATTTTCACATAAAAAATAAAAGGATGGAAGGGAAAGGAATGACAGGAACAGAGAGAGACACAAACAGACAGAGAAGGAAAAAGTAAAAACACTGCATTGATAATTTACCTTATATTTACACCCCACCACATTATAATGCTATGAACCCATCCTTTACATTACTATTGCCCCGACCCACATGGAGTTTGAGGTTATCTAGTCTTACCAAGTGATTGCTTTCTCTTTCCCATGTTCCTTTTTAAGGAAATGTTTCCCATTTTTCCATACCCTTTATTTAAGGAGCAATGTAAAGTCTTTATGCTCTGACATATATAGTTTCATTGTTTGAACAAGACCTTCCAATATTAACTTTTATTCCAAGCTCTCATCAAGACATATTTTCTTAGTAAATCACATCATCTTTCAAAAGCCATTCTGGATTTTTAAAAAAATGACTTTATAGTTTTGTATATATGTAGAACCCCTTAATCATCACAAATGATAAAGAAACATTAACACATGGAAATGGACCATACTACAATATCTAAATTGATTAAACCCCATTCCAAAGGCAAGAGAATAGATTTATTTTGCTTTATAACAAGTTGCTTGGGCAATGTACCCCTGATGTGAGGCCGTTTTAGAAAGTAGGATACAATTTATTAGGGATATACCTCTGAATAAGACATTAAACTCTTACCATAATGAACAAGTAATTTTCAACCAAATTCCTGACATGGGCCAAAGAATCTATATATATAAAAAGCCAGCAACCGGAACGCCATAATGACTGGAATGACAGGAATGACTGCTCACTACAATGCCCACTGTGGCCAGCGAACTGGCCAGATCAGGGGGTGGGACTTGCTGGCCAACTTCCCACGGCCCCTATCCCTGACTGGCCCCACCCTAATTGCCCCCCACCCCAATAGGGGGCAGAGCCAGCTGGCCAACCTTCTGCAGCCCCTCCTCCCAGCTGGCCCCACCCCAGATTGACCCCCAACCCCAATCAAGAGCAGGACTGGCCAGCCAACTGTCTTTAGCCCCTCCCCCAGGTTCCTGGCCTCCTATTGGTCCCCCCACCCCCTTCAGGGGTGGGGCCAGCCACCCCACTGCCCACAACCCCTCCCCATGGCTGGCCCCATCCCCAATGGGCTCCCACCCTCAATTGGCCCACAGCCCCTTCCCCAGTCAGCTCCACCCCCAATTGGTCCCCTCACCCCATTCAGGGGCAGAGCTCACCAGCCAATGGCCCTTGGCTTCTCCCCCCAGCCCTGAGAGGCCCAAATGAGGTGGGCTGGCTGACCAACCTCCCACTGTCTCCTCCTACTGACAGGCCCTGCCCTGATCTGCCCCAATTTGGGCCAGGCTGGCCAGACCCCACCCATGCACAAATTTGTGCATTGGGCCTCTAGTGACTATATAAATATCTACATAATATAGTTAAGTTTGGATACTTAGAGCTAGTTCAATTTGATGATGTAGCATGGTAGAACAGTGGGAGAGACCAGAAGACTAGCTCACAAAAGCTAAGATGAGACCAGTATAATCTTATAATGAGCATTTAATTTTGCATGGAGCTTTACAAGACTGGAAGACTTTAGATAGTGATTATGGAGATTGAAAATGGAAATATTAAATTAATTTTAATAGCTTTGGAGGAGAAAGAGCAAAGGATGAGATATCTCTGAAAAACACCTGACATCATTTCAAAAGAATGACATGACAATCTTAGACTTTCCTAAGGCTGGAAGGTGGAGTCTCCTTATTAGTAAATTACTTTGAGGAAGGACTAAGGTATTTGAAATAATTTATTAAGCTTATGAGATATTACTGTCTAAAACTAGTATCATAAAAACATTGTCACCATATCTAAATTTTGGCCAAATGTTCGATATTATTAAAACAAGCTCTGGAGTAAAATTTAAGGAGTACAGGGAGTTTTGAAACTGGCAGATAGATCAGGTAGGGTTTATAATCTTTTTTTTCAAATTAGAAGTGTAAGCTTAATAAGACTATCTTTTTCTGTTGTTACCTATATAAATGATTTCAAATAGCAGAAAGACTTATACAAAGAAATAGAAGGTTTTAGATGACAACAATCTATGCTTTTAATCAAAAATTTAATATTATTTTAATAAAGATAATTGGAAAAGAGTATGGAGATTATAAAAAAAATTAATGTATCTACAACATGGTCCAGCTATTTTGCCTCTGGGTATTCATCTGAAGAATACAAAAACATTAATTTGAAAAGACACGGACAAGTGTGGTGATAGCAGGGGGTGGGGGAGTAAAGGCAGGCATAGAGAGAATAAATGTTGATAAAAAATTTAAATTAAATTTAAAAAAAGATATACGCATCCCTATATTCATTGCAGCATTATTTACAATAGCCAAGATTTGGAGACAGCTTAAGTGCCAATCAATGCGTGAATGAATAAAGAAGCTGTGGTAAATATATGTAATATTATATACATTATCCTATCTAATAAAAACGTAATATTAAAATTGACTGTTTCTTCGGGACACCTAAGCCACACCCACCAGCCAATCAGAGCGACTGTATGCAAATTAGCCCAGCCAAGATAGCGGAGGCCGCAGAGCCCCAGAGAAGCCGCATACTGGGGTTCAGCAGGGCAGATGGAAGACCTCTGCCTCAGGAGCCAGGGGGCGGGAGGAGCGAGCTGGCCAGTGGCTGCAGCCGTGGGCGGGAGGAGCATGCAGCTCCCGAGGCTGCAACCTGGAATCGATCATCGCAGGGCATAGCCTCCGTGTGTGTGCTCTGCCATGGATTCCAGGGGGCAGCTGGGGGCAGGAGGAGTGAGCCGGCCCCCGCCCGGAGGCTGTGGCCCGGAAATCGATCCATTGCTTTCCAGGCGGCAATTGATCGCTTTCCAGGTGGAAGCTGAGGGGAGCCAGGAAATGGAGAGATAGGCAGGGGGCAGGGTGGTGGGAGCAGCAGCCCTTGCGAGTTTGGGGGGAAGTAACCAGGTGGGGGAGGGGTGAAACAGGATGGAGGGAAGAACTTTATAAAAGAGTCAATGGACAGCAGAGTTAAAAAAAGAGGATGTATGAGGGAACTGTAGGGCCTATAATGAAAACCAAGTATGGTTGTGTACTGGGGACAGATTTTAAAAGAAGTTAGAAAAGAAAAAAAAGATAAATGATAGTGGATAATTAGGCAGGTAAATAGATAGGTATTAAAACAGTGGCAGTAAGTAGAGAAGAATGTATGGCAAAGGTAGGATGAGAGAAAAAGAGGGAGGGAAGAAAAGTTATAAAGGGGAAGCTGGTAGAGCTTAAAAGGAGAATGGGAAAAAGGAATGATTGGGAGAGGGAGCAAAGCAGGTCAGAGAGAGGAAGTGAAGAAAAAAATTAAGGTGGCAAGGAAGGTAAAGGGGAAGGTGGACAGGGGTAAAAATAAAGGAATGAAGGAATGTGGGAAGGGAAGGAGGGTAGTAGAAAAATGGGAAGAATGATGATGGAACAGAAGTAGAAAATAAGGAGGAAAGAAAAGTTTCTAAATGATGAGTCAGTAGGAAAAGTGTTACATAAAGGAGAAAAATTGTGTGAGAGGAAGAAGCCAATAAGGAAGTCAAATACAATTGTGTGTGAAGGGGATAAGATTAAAAAAGAAAGTTAATAGGGGTGACCAGGCCGGCAGGGGAGGGCAGTTAGGGGGATCAGGCAGGCAGGCCGGCAGAGTGGTTAGGGCAGGCAGACAGGTTAGCAGTTAAGAACCAGAGGTCCTGGATTGTGAGAGTCCCCAAGAACTCCATATTGGAGAGGGTGCAGGTTGGGCTGAGGGCCCGCCTCCCTGCCCCCCCATGTACAAATTCCGTGCACCGGGCCCCTAGTAATATATAAAATATTCATTCATATAATATAATATGTACACATGAATATATATATATATATATATCTACTTAGGCATAAAAAAGATGAAATCTTGCCATTTTTGACAACATAGGTGGATCTTCAGGGTGTTATGCTAAATGAAATAGGTCAGATGGAGAAAGACAAATACTGTATGTTTTCAGTCATATGTAGAATATAAATACAAAATGACAACAACAAAAAGACAAAAAACATAGAAGCAGACAGCAGATTGGTGGTTACCAAAGGAGAAAGGGGTGGAGGGAGGGCCAAATGGACAAAGGGGGTCAATTGTATGCTGAGAGATGGAAATTAGACTTTTGGTGGTGAGCATGATAGAGTATATTTGGATGTTGAATTATAATGCTGTATACCTGAAACTTATATAATATTATAAACAAAGGTTAGCTCCAAAAAAGGCCAACAACAAGTAAATAGGCATATCTAAGAGACTCCAACTCAACATCTAATCTTGACAAGATAATTATAAACTATATTATCATTATAGCATTTTTAGATTGGTATCGATCATTGTTACCATTTTGTGAACATCTAGTTATTTGGCTTATCTGATAATGTTAGGCTAGTTCTGTAACATGAATTTTTCTTCTCGCCATGCTATTTCATAAAAAACGTATTTCCCAAGAGAATGACTCACTTAGCAATGGGAAAAATTAGGAGGTGACCATGTGTGAAGTATTCTAGCATTCAGTGTACAGGCTGCTTTTCCGAGTCAGGAAAGGTGACTTCTTTTCTCTGAAATCTTCATTTTTTTTCTCACATGGTTCAATGATTGGAACAAGATACATTTTCAACCTTTTATAAGATTTCTAATTCATATTCCAAACCTTCACACTCCTTCCGTCATGAAGAATTCATTAAGGTTTTAAGATGCCAACATTGAACTCTCTTTAGTTGTTTCCTCATAGAAAATGTTTATAGAGAAGTCTCTAAAATACATATGACCAAAGTACATACATGCTTTTCTTTTGCAAATTATACATTTGCTGTGTGAGAGTGTGCTTTTAAATCCAAATAAATAGTCAGCACCCTTTTAATGGACGCCTTTTTTACCTTTAAAATAGCAACATGGAGAACATGAGAAATTATATTGGCCATAGGAAAAGAATGTTACATTCTGAATAATTCGAACATTTGATTTTTTTTAAAATTGTGCAACAGTTCTTTTGTTTGTTTATTTTTAGGAAAAAGCCATAACATTCAGAATTCTTTAAGCAGATTTATAATTTACCTATTTTTGTTTTAGTTTCCAATTTTGTTGTTAGCTGTCTGACTCTTCAAGTCATTTAAGAAAATTTCTGGTTCTTAATATGTGATGTGACTCGTAATCGAGGGATAACCTTCTAGTCTTCATGTTTTCAGAAATACCAGTAACCCTGACCTTACTGAATATTAACAGTGAGCAAAGGAATTTGAGTTTTTATCTTTGAAAAGTGTTTGATTCTGTTTTTGTGGCATTGCAGCAATCACTAGATTCCAGCAGTTCCAAAGGTCTGTGCTGCCTGAGAGCAGAGACTCAGCCTATTCCACTCACCATTGTGTACCCAGTGCCAGACACTGCCTGGTGCATGATTAGCATGAAAATATACCTGTTAAATTAGTGAATGACCCAAAATGCACAATGCTGCAGACTGTGTTTCTAACTCATATGTACACACTCCACAAACGCATGTGAGCTTTTGGTGACATGAATTCTTTAAGATTTTTAAGCCATTAAATTAATTTCATATGCTGATTATCTGCAAAGTTACTCTATATAGGTTATCACTCTTCAAGGAACATGGGAATGCACTATTCTACACATATTTTAAACATCTTATGATTTAAAGGTCTTCAAGTTTAAAAGTGCCTCATGTTGAATTGTCATTGTACATTACTTTAGACATGAGTATAAAAGATGGGAAATAATTATGCTGGTTCCATAATACAGCCTAGAAGTAGCTTTAATATATATTTTTTAAGTTTGGTTAATATGTTCATCATTTGTCCTTCTGGAATAGTCTGCGGGAAAATACTTCTGTTGCTAAATTTTGGGGAGGGGGTTCTTTTGAAGCTTCTGGAGAGTCACTCTGTTTGCATTTGTTAGATTGAGCCATATAAACATTCCATATTTTATAGATATTGACAAAAACAGCAGTTACGTTGGCTCAGCCTACTATATATTGATGTTAATAATATTGTAGGTATTTATCAATGGGCCATTACTATTTATAATTACTTAGTGTGTCTCTTCTCATTTCCTACTGACAAAACCCCATGAGGTGTATATAATCATATTATCTTCATGTGATACAGGAATTAGGGTTACACATTCAGTATTCTAGCATTGGAATTTGAATACTAGAACTTGGAAATCTGCAGACTCTTAATCATTATGCTCGTCTGTCTCCCAAAGTGAAATAATTATTAGCAAATTAATTATCTGCTGTACTCAGTATCACTCTATCATGATTGATTACTATTCATTAAGTTGACTATTTCTCCTAGAGGGTTGCAGTTCTATGTAAATATTGACTGAAGATGAACTCCAAATGAAAGGACTTTGAAATGCATTATTATTCTGACAGGCAATGATGGTTATAATGAATTAAGCTTTTAATTAATAATCAAAGTGTAAGCACTTATATAACTTGCTGTTTTTCTTTATGGATTTTAGTCTCAATTTGGTTTCTAAGTTTGTAATTTTTCTATGGCATGTGGAGGGGGTAGATAGTGTGCAGACATCATTAGTCTTTGCAATGCTTTATTTATATGTAGTCAACAGGTGGGTTAATTCTTTTACATTCTTAAACTATAAAAAAATAAAAATGAAAGAAGAGAAAGGTTAGGAAATGCATATTGGGGAAAAAGAATGATATTCTGAGAAAAAGTAGATTTAAAAGATAAACTCTTCTTGTTTGAAAGTAGTAACATTTGAAGACAAAATTCTAATTATCTTGACATAGAAATCATCTAGAACAAAATAAACATTAATGTAAATATAAACACATTTCTTATAAAATGAAATTATTGTTGAAGATGATAGTTTTCAACAAACTGTGAAGATGACAGTTTTCAACAAACTGTGCTTTCAGAAGTTTCTCCTTATGTAGAATACACTACTTATATTTTTTGGAACATTATACCAAGTTATTTATTAATATCAAGTAATAGGGCATAATACATATGTGAAACTTTCCAATAGAAGCCCAATACTGACTATAGGACTTTATTTATTTATATTTTTACAATTTATTTCTTTAAAAAAATTTTTTTAAAATTGATTTCAGAGAAGAAAGAGGGAGAGATAAAAAGCATCAATGAGCCCTGACCGGTTTGGCTCAGTGGATAGAGCGTCAGCCTGTGGACTGAAAGGTCCCAGGTTCCATTCCAGTTAAGGGCATGTACCTTGGTTGCGGGCACATCCCCAGTAGTGGGTGTGTAGGAGGCAGCTGATCGATGTTTCTCTCTCATTGATGTTTCTAACTCTCTATCCCTCCCCCTTCTTCTCTGTAAAAAATCAATAAAATATATTTAAAAAACAACAACATCAGTGATAAGAGAGAACCATTGATCAGCTGCCTCCTGCATGCTGAGGATCAAGCCTGCAACCCAGGCATGGACCGGATACCAAACCTTGACTTCTTGGTTCATAGGTGGACACTCAACCACTGAGCCACATTGGCTGGGCTAGGACTTTATAATGTAATACAGATACTAGGATGAGGTTTGACAAATGCCCTAATATGAAGGAAATAAAAAAAATTGACATTAACTTATGGGAATTCTCATAATGGTTTATATTTTATATTGACTAAGTAATAAAAGGACTAAGTATTGAACTCTGGCTCAAATACTTAGGCAGGCTTTGAGTAAGTTTCCATTGTGAGTTTAAGAGTGAAAAGGAGTGACTCTTCATTATTTTAGGGCTAATT
Organism: Murina feae; assembly: GCA_004026665.1. NCBI lineage: Eukaryota > Metazoa > Chordata > Mammalia > Chiroptera > Vespertilionidae > Murina > Murina feae. Next base: position 20,043 of record PVJC01024096.1, read on the forward strand.
GTAATTTTAATAATAATTAATATTTGCTGAGTACTTAAAATGTGCTAAATACCATTTAAAGCACCTTACCCTTTTTAACTCACTTTATCTTCATAACATTCAGGCAAAAAAAAAAGGCAAGATAGTTGCTCTGAATTCATAAGTCTTTGGGTGCAGACAAATGTGGCTGCATATCCCAGTTACTTGGAAACAGCGAGAGAGATTGGAGACCTTTCCCAGCAAAGAAAAGAAATGACACTTGTCATTTTGTCAGGGACACAAAGTCTTTTTTGGAATTCCCTTGGGACCTGCTAAGGAAATGAGTACACCTCACTCATCTATGGATAATAATAACCGTTATAAACTGGTGAACAAAAATAGATACAGAGGCAGAGCAACATCAAACAGACTGCCAAATTATAGCAACAAGGACAGGGAGGGTTAGGGGGGGTAATAGATCAACCAACCAATGGACACAAAACACTGGAGGGAAGGGGAGGCTGGGGGAAGGGCAGGGGAAAAAAGAGATATGTGTACTAATCTTTGTAATACTTTAATAAAAATATATATATATTAAAAAAAGGAAATGAATACAGCTATATTTGGATATTACAAGCAAGCATGCTGATGGACAAATGATTCTTCTTGCTGTCTTGGTGGCAAATTCAACTTCTTATGCCATTTGAAGGCTATTGACAAGGGATGCATTTTAAGGCATTAGTGATCTTCATCACACTTTTAAATATTTTAAACCATTTTTTCCCCCAAACTGGGTATTGTCTTCCCTTCCCTTCTTTTTTCTTCCCTTTTCTTTTTGCTGTATTTCTATTTTTACTCTCTGTTCTTTTGAGAATAAAAGTAAAATATACTGACAAACTCTATATTTTATTGCAATATGTAGACAGTAAGACTGTGCAGTGTTTATATCAGGGTTTAAAAAAATCAACAGGCAACCATTAATAAAGAAGCATTTTTAGGGCCCCAAACATCAATGCATTTACATAAGCAAGTCCATCAGTGAAGACTCAAGGTCATGACAACACAGCGTTCCATTTTCTCTCTTTAAAAGAATCAGAGACACAGCCATTGTTTGTGTAACTTGTTTCCTTTGAAAAATAAAACAGCTCATTTCCTCATCGACCTAGATTTCGATACCCAACTTAATGCTGATAGAGGGAAAGAAGCAGGTTTTCACCTTACTTGTTAAGCTAAAATGCGATAAAATTAAGAACATCATAGTATAGAGATAAAAAGAAAACTACCATATGACTTCCATCCATGCAATGACAGAAGAAAGAACACCTCAGAGTGAGATTTTGAATTCTCATGGGGAGAGTGATAATAATTCTACAAACACTCACACAGCAAGAGCCCCTTGCCCTAAACTGATCTCTTAATATGGCAATTTCACATATGTCAAATTTCATAATACCACCTTAGCTCAAGTTTTCATACCAACTACAACATCAGAAAGTCTCAGTTTGAGGCTTAAAAGATACCCTTGAGACACTGAATATTAATTTTTCAGCAAACTGTTACCCTTTCAATGAGAATAGAGTGCCGGGTCATGTTCCACCATTCTACCTGTGTGTCATTGCAATCCCACTTAGTATTTTCAATAATAACTCAAGAGGGGATACACCCATTGAAGAGATTGTTTTCTTTTAGGGCTATGCCAGTTGTTTTTATCTACTATAAGACATTGATGAAAAAATTGATTCAAATAAATTTAATGTACACTTTCTAGACAGCAAAGTAATAAAGTCTTTCCTTAGCATTAATTTAAAGGATAAATGCATTTTTAAACCTTAAGGCACAGGTTAATATATAATTAATGTGAATTATACCCCTTATTGCATTTTTACTCTCTTATCATCAGTTATTTCTCTCCTGGATCATAGGTAAATGATAGATAGATGATAGATAGGTAGATATATAGATAGATGATAGATCGATAGACAGATAGATGCATAGATACATAGATGATAGAGAGACACTGACCTTGATCTTCTGTTTGATCTTTTATCCCCTTCGGCAGCAATGGCTCCATCTTTTTGCTTAAGGGAAACATACTTTGAAATCTCTGTTTCCTCATCTCCCATTCTCTCTTTCTAAAAATTAAATTTATTGAGGTCACATTGGTTAATAAAATTATATAGGTTACAAGTGCACATTTCTATGATACATGATCTGTATATTGTATTGTGTGCCCACCGGATAACTTGTGGAAAGCTAAAGTACATATAAAAATTGAGTCTTCCTATCAGCCTTATATCTAAGATATGGAATTGCAAATATGACACGTTAAAAATTTTTACAATCATTGAAAAAATACTTCAGGCTTTTAGGAGGATAACAGAAGCTGTGAACAGCTCAGTGTCCCTCAATGAACAGATGCATCATGAAAAACTTGCCCATAGACTTTTTTGCTCCTACCAGAATTTTCTAGCATTCATGGTGTCAAACAGTTCACAAAAGTGATGATATAATTCAGGCAGTTTCTGTGAAAGAAAACATCATGTTTAGGGAAAGGACCAGAAATAGAAGTGTGGTCAATTATTTTTTTCTTTCTGAATTTGCTTTCTGAACTGTTTGTACAGATACTAAGAAATTAGAAGAGGCTGCCAGAGAAAAGTGCATTTCCATCTCAAGAGGTTTGGGAGCATAAACTAGCCTTGCTTTTGGGGATGGCTTAGGTACTTGGATTTAAAAGGGTGAACTAAATCTTAAAATTACTTTCCGCTTTATTGAATCTTTGGTTCTATAATCCTATGGCCATTTCTACTTGAAAAGGGAAGTAGAAGCTTTATTTGCCAGATTCAAAGCAGGAGTATGACATGTTTGTACTAGATTTAATGCAGGAACCTGCCAGTGATAGTTGAAGGATAATAAAGGTGTAATTTCCTCATGGTGCAGGAAAGAATCATGTAATTACCACCTCTCTAGCCATCCTGGTACATGTAGAAGATCATGTATTTTCACCAGGAAGATAGGTAGGTATGCAGGTAGGTGGTAGACAGATAAATAGGTGAAATAGGCAAAACTAAACCCAAAAAAATCTCTTTTGTAAAATACAAACAAACAGAATTCCTGGAGGTGACTATCCCAGAACCAGTACAGAATCTTCTGCTGGAAGTTTAAAGGACATTGGTAATGCGAATTTTGAAAGGGCTGCTTTGCTGTCCAAAAAATTTTTCCTAACTCACTTTATTAATTGTGGAAACCATGTGTTCCATTATTGGCTCTAAATGACACAATAATAGTTAACATTTGTGAGTACTTACTACGTCTCAGGCACTTCACACCAATTTTACATCATAGGTATCATTATTATTCTCATTTTAGATGAAGAAACTGAGACACAGGGCAGGTAAGTAATTTCCCCAAGATCACATAGTATGTAAGTGGTGGAACCAGATTGAAATCCAAACACTGTAGTTAGAGAGCCAACATTTTAAATTATTTGACTGGTATGCTGATGTAGGTGTCAAAGACTATCCCTGTAATCGATTTAGATTAAAGGAAGGGAAGCCGTTATGAAAACGAGGTGCGGTATCATCCAGGGAAATGTATTAAGTCGTCTGCTTGCATTTTATGAATTTTTAGTGTTTCAACTCCCAATTGAAATTTTGTTTCATTCAGTATTCCAGCTATTCCCTTAAATTTAAAACCTTGAATGAAATGGGAAAATACCATCTATGATAATAAAGGTGTAATATGCTAATTAGACCAGACATCCTTCTGGACGTCCTTCTGGACCACCTTCCAAATGAAGCTGGGGCTGAGAGGGAAGCCCGGGTCCTGGGTGCCAGAGGGAAGCTGGTGCCAGCAGCCGGGGGAAGGAAGGCCTGCTCTTGCATGAATTTCGTGCATCGGGCCTCTAGTGGTAATGTATTTATATCCGTGAATCATGGCTATAAGCAGATTTTCTAACTCATTTTTGTTACCTCTTTAGTTTCTTAAAACAGCACTTTCTACCCCATAGACAACTCAAAATATATTACGTTTAGCTGAAAGGAACTAGTGAACTGCAAGGAATTTAGGGGGGCACACTTTAGTAACGCACCTTTCTTCCTATTGATGATAGTTTACCTGTCTAGCTGCTTGGATCTTCAAAAAATGGGAACTCAGGCCAATGGATGAAGACCTTGTATCTGGACAGTGGGCTCCTTTTCCTTGTGTAGAGGTAAAGAGGGAGAGGATAGCCTTTGTCCATTACTCACAACTCACTTTTAAAGCCTGGGTCATGACCGCCTGGCATCCTCCCCCATCGGTTCTGTGGGCAGAGAGCAGCCTGCACTGATGGCATCAGTGTGTCTGTTAAGGCGAAGTAGTGCAACACAGTAGGAATTGAAAGACAACTTGCTAGGAGTGATTGTAGCTAAATGGAGTTTCTGTTAAGATTTTAGTCTCAGTAGGGACATGGGAACAAATAATTGGAAAGGAAACTACTGCCACTGTGTTAGCTTTGGGAGAATTTTTTTCTATGTGTATTTCAATTAACTATTCAATTAAATATGCATGGTCTCATGGCAGGGCTCTGGGGATAGTTCTAGCCTCTGGCGAGACCTCGGGCCTTAAGAGAATATTTAGATTTTTAAATAAGACCTCAAAAACACCTTGGTTAATATTTTTGATGAGCTTATCCAAGATGACTTTTGAAATCATTTCAATTTTTTTTAAATGTTTTAAATTTCCCACAGATTTTACTCTTCCCTGTTGTCTATCAAAAGAAATTTCTGGGTCACATTCTAAATGCACTTTTTATTGAAATATCAAATACAGAAAAATGCACATAGAAATAGTGATGTATTTTCATAAACTAAACACCCTTATATAGTAATCACCCAGCCGAAGGAACACACTAACAGAACCAAAATGTACCTCTTTTGCTCCCCTGTAGGCTCCATGCTGCCCCTCAGGGGTAGCCACTATTCGCATTTCTGTAATCAGAATTGTGTGTTTTTAAATTTTATGTAAATTAGGTTGTCTAGCATTTATTGTTATGTGTGGAACTTCTGTTCCACACATAACAACTTCAACATTGTTTGTAAGGTGACCCACGTGATTTCATGTATTTATAGAGTGTTCATTCTGATCGCTACATAGTACCCTACTGTGTGACTATGCCACAACTCACTTAGCCATTCTACTTTTGGGAAACCACTGGATTCCAGCTTTCAGCATTACGAATAGTGTTGCAATGATATTGTAGCACTTCTTTTTTTTAAATTTTTTTAATTTTTTAAAAATTATTATTACATAAAGCTTTACAAAGATTAGTACCTATATCTCTTTTTCCCCCTGCCCTTCCTCCCGCCTCCCCTACCCCCCAGTGTTTTGTGTCCATTGGTTATGCTTAAATGCATGCATAAAAGTCCCATGACTGATCTGTTACCCCCCCCCGCCCGCCCCAATGTCCCTGCCCTTGTTGCTGTAATTTGACAGTCTGTTTGATGTTGCTCTGCCTCTGAATCTATTTTTGTTCACCAGTTTATAATGGATATTATTATCCATAGATGAGTGAGGACATGTGGTATTTTTCTTTCATTGACTGGCTTATTTCACTTAGCATTATGTTCTCCAGCTCCATCCACATGCCTGCAAATGCTAAGAACTCCTTCCTTTTTACAGCAGCATAGTATTCCATTGTGTAGATGTACCACAGTTTTCTAATCCATTCATCTGCTGATGGGCACTTAGGCTGTTTCCAAATTTTTGCTATGGTAAATTGTGCTGCTATGAACATAGGGATGCATATGTCCTTTCTGATTGGTGTTTCTGGTTTCTTAGGAT
>PVJC01024097.1:0-25824 GCA_004026665.1 Murina feae
TCTCAGATATCTTTTGTAGCAGAATTTTTGCTGATACATCTCCTAAGGCAAAGGAAATAAAGGGGAAAATAAATAAATGGGACCACATAAAAATAAAAAGCTTTTGCACAGCAAAAGAAATCACCTTCAAAATGAAAAGGGTACCCACTGTATAAGAGAATGTATTTGCCAATGATACATCTTGTAAGGGGCTAATATCCAAAATATATAAAATACACATACAACTAAACAAAAGGAAGACAAACTATCCAATAAAAAATGGGTAAAAGTCCTGAAAAGACATTTCTCCAAAGAGGACATACAAAAGGCCAAGAGACTCATGAAAAAATGCTCAAAGCCACTAATCATCAGAGAAATGCAAATTAAAACCACAATGAGATATCAGCTCACACCTGTCAGAATGGCTATCATCAAAAAGTCAACAAACAAGTGCTGGTGAGGATGTGGAAAAATGGTAATACTAGTTCACTGCTGATGGGAATGCAGATTGGTGCAGCCACTATGGAAAACAATATGGAGTTCCTCAAAAAATTAAAAATGGAACTTCAGTTTGACTCAGGGATTCCACTTCTGGAATAAAATCCCAAAACACCAATCAAAAAGAATATATGTGCCCCTATGTTCATAGCAGCATTATTTACAACAGCTAAGATTCAGAAACAGTTTAAGTGCCCATCAATAGATTGTAAATGTCAACTTGCCCCAGATCATTTGCAGCTCAGTAGGACTTACTGCTACTGCTAGAGATAAGAAAATAGTCATGCTCTAGCCAAAACTTATGAGTCTGTATCTTGTGTTGAGAAATAGAGCAATGAGCTTTGTGTGTCACCTTTTGTGTTTTTTTTGTGAATAAAAGCTTGCTTCTGCATCTGGTCGGGGCTGCAGTGTCAGTCCTCACTTTGGTGGGGTGCTGGCACTACAGACCAGCTGGCCAGCTGAATAAAGTCTCCTAAATTCTACCCTTTTGGCTCTGGTGGTCGTCTCTCCCAGACCACCATAACATTTGGCACCCCCAGCCAGATAAAATTCAGTTCATTTCTGGTGGACGCCCCAGTAAAGGCACCTTCTGTCCCCGTCCCGGGTTCCAGGGAGGCAGAGTGTGTCCTTCCAAATTGCAATACAAAAGAGCGAGCCACCTGGATCTCCAGTGGGGAAGTAAGAATCTGGTTTCTGGTTTCTGATTGTGGAATGTTCTTCTCTTCTCAGGGACCGTTGAAGGGCTGGACGCAGTGGAACCTCCAGGTCTGGACTTCCAGTCACAACAGCGGCCAGAGTCCCTGGTTTCTGGTTTTTCTGAGTTTTGTTAGTCTTAGGCATATTGGTCGTGTCTGTCTTATCTTTGTTGTCTTCGTGTTTGTAAGAATGGGTCAGGGACAGTTGTCTGTGTGTACCCCCATACAATGTGTTTTGAATAATTTCCAGGACTTCTAGCAGCGTACAAGAGGATATGGATATGATGTTAATGCTTTTGATTTACAGTAGGTCTTTGTTGGGGACAGCATCTGCTCTGACTGGGGGAGGAAGAGAGCCGAAATCTGCTCTGGAGTGGGTGAAAGATGAGGTAGTTGTAGTAGGATTCCCTAGACAGGGTAGTAGACTCTCATCCTGCTGAGATGAAGGAGTCCTAGGCTGGGTGCAAGAGGATGGTTAGAGAGATCAGGAATAATAAAGGAGGAGAAGGATTTGAGCCTCTGAGGCTTAGAGTAAAGAAGGAAAAATCTAGGAGGGAGAGCAGCTAAGGACAGAGTAAATGGTTAATGCAGAAACAGGGGGACCATTGGTAGGGACAGCAGGGAGAGATAGGTATTTACTTTTCTGAACTATGCTGGACTCAAGGCCGCAAGCTGCTAGTAAGCACAGTAAGTTTTTCTCTGCCCTGTGTTGTTCTCTTTAACCCTTCCAATACTAAATTAGACTAATACAATATACTTGAAATTTCATAAAGGTTAATCTAAGAAATTCTGGCTATTTACTTTATAGTAATCATTAAAGGATTGAGATTTCTAAGAATAAGGAATTATTGAGTAGAAGGTCTGAGGCATGGTTATGCATTTTTAAAGGACATAGAAAGAAGGTTTGAAGGCTAATTTGAAAGTGTGAAATTTATAAAGTTTGTGTATGTGATAAGAAGGAGAAGAGAAATGTTGAAAGGAAATGATACAGGCCAATAAGCCAGGAAGAGTAAATAATTTACATTCTGTCTCCCTAAACAGAGGGTAAATAGTTATGCCAAAGTACTTAGGGGGGACTGATAAAAGACATCCAACAGTTACTGTTTTGTTATAACTTTACAGAGTCAAAAAAACTAGCAAGGAAAATCAGTAAATCATGGCAATACATTTCTTTGCATAAATTCAATAAGACCGGTTTCCAACAGTGGTTTTATTGACTGAAAACTTTGACTGGAGTATCATGTTTTAAAGAGCCCTATCTGAGCTCTGAAGGCTTAAAGCCAATAAGAGTGCCACGGAGAAAGCCTGGTATCTTGTTTGATAGACCTGAAAATAGCTGGCACTGGAGTGTCAAGCCCATACCCTACCATCGCTGGTGGTTGGTCAGAGTAGAAGGGGAACAATAAGGGTGCCTCTGTGTCCCTGTGGGACCCCCACATACTCTGGGTCACAAAGAGTAGGAGGACTGCCGAGAAGGGTCTTAAAGCAAGAACAATGGACCTGGGTAGAGCCACTGCAGGTGAGGAATTCACCTAATTCAGTAGATACTGCAGGCAGGCCAGATGGCAGCTGGATGGCTTGGCTTCCTGGCCCTATGGGGCACATCAGATTCAATCATGAGATTCCAGAAAAGGTAGTCAGTTACCATTCTTGCTGTGTTTATACAAACAATCAGGCCAAATTAAATACAATAGATAAAGTGGTCTTGATTTGGCTCTCAGAGAGGTAATTTTAAGGAAAAAAACTCTATTTTAATAGAGGTTATTATAACTGAAATGTTTTCTTGCCCTTCCACCAGACCATTTGTTACAGTTTGTCTCCTCCAGGTCACAAGCCCACCTCCTTTTGTGCCCAGGCCTCATAGCCCCTCTGACAGACAGCTCTGAGAGAAACTTCTGACCCTCCTCAGCACGAAGCAGCTACAGAAGAAATTCAATGCCCATTTTCCCTGAAAGAATTCAGAGCCAGGATCCTTGAGGTAATATAGTAGGCAGTTAGACAGACATGAGCAGAGCAAGGATGATGGGCCAACTGGCACTACCAGATGTAATTAAGTCTTTCCACCTCTATGTATGTAAGACAAGGCGACTCCCCAGAAGCAAGAGGGAACTAGTCTGCAGACGAATCAGCCTGGGAGGCTGCCCTAAGACCAGTAGGGCCCCTTGAGGTGCTACTGGTCATACCTCCCAGAGAACTAAATCATGTTTGGCAGACCACCACCCCTCCTTCCTCACTTATGGAAAGAGGATCTTGCCCTGTAATTTGCTTCAGTTCTTACAGGCACTCCAGAACTGTTCCATGTCAGTCCCCCGGCTGGTGCAGGCAACACACAAAGAGGACCAGAGCCCTAACCGGTTTGGCTCAGTGGATAGAGCATCAGCCTGGGGACTGAAAGGTCCCAGGTTCGATTCCGGTCAAGGGCATGTACCTTGGTGGTGGGCACATCCCCAGTAGGGGGCATGCAGGAGGCAGCTGATCAATGTTTCTCATCATGTTTCTAACTATCTATCCCTATCTCTTCCTCTCTGTAAAAAATCAATAAAATATTTTTTTTAAAAGAAGAGGACCAGAAACAGTCGCCCGTGGCTCATCCCATCTACGTTCCAGGGGACCTGGTCTGGGTGAAGTGCCATGACCCTGGTAGCCTTGAGCTCGGCCTGGACAGCTCGTTCCAGGTGATCCTGAGCACCTCAACTGCAGTCAAGGTTGCAGGAAAAAGGCACTGGATTCACTGTACCCAAATCACTATAGATTAAGGGGACCAGATTTTAACATTGGTAAAGCGGGACACCATTGACTGCTTGGCTGCCATAAACTATATATTCCCTTCCAATTCTCCTGCTGTTCCCTAGCTTGTCGTGCATTCTTTCCAAAAATCGGGACTTTTTAAAAATGCTGTGGGACGTGAGATAAATTGTTAAAAATCGGGACTGTCCCGCCAAAAGTGGGACGTCTGGTCACCTTACTAAATGGGACAGTCATTGGAAGAAATACCACCACAGGGCCCCACATATAGAGAGACTTCCAGATGGACTATGCCTTTGGGGACACGGACCAGTGGCCATCACTTTAGAGGACATCCAAGGGACAGGGACTTGTGTCTTACCTACCAACTAACTACCCTCTAAACTCCTCCCCTTATGCTGAAGTCTGTGACACCACCATCCTGCTACCTAGAAACTATTCAGGACAAATGCCTCCTTGATTTCATATCTTAGAAGAGGACACTGAATCAAGGATTTGATTCCAGTAAAGACCAGTAGGGAATGTAAAGGTCAACTTGCCCCAGCTCATTTGCAGCTCAGTAGGACTTACTGCTACTGCTAGAGATAAGAAAATAGTCATGCTCTAGCCAAAACTTATGAGTCTGTATCTTGTGTTGAGAAATAGAGCAATGAGCTTTGTGTGTCACCTTTTGTGTTTTTTTGTGAATAAAAGCTTGCTTCTGCATCTGGTCGGGGCTGCAGTGTCAGTCCTCACTTTGGTGGGGTGCTGGCACTACAGACCAGCTGGCCAGCTGAATAAAGGCTCCTAAATTCTACCTTTTTGGCTCTGGTGGTCGTCTCTCCCGGATGCCCCCATAACAAGATGAGTGGATAAAAGGCCGTGGAATATTTACACAATGGAATACTAGGCATCTATAAAAAAGAGGAGTCTCTTACCCTTTGAGACAGCATGGATGGACCTGGAGAATATTATGCTCAATGAAATAAAATAATTTGAGAAAGACAAATATCATATGATCTCATTTGTGTAATCTAATGAAAAAAATGAATTGACCAACACAATAAAATCTGAAGCCTGGAGGTGTGGAACAGACTGACATACCTTGTGCGGTTGTGGGTATGAGAAAATATAAATAAAAAAACTTACATACTTATATGCATATCCCACGGACACAGGCAATAGGATGGTGAAGACCTGGGGGGTGGGTAGGGCCTGGGAGGAGGGGACTAAAGGGCGCAGAATAGAAGACATCTGTAATACTACTAACAATAAAAAATATACATATTTTAAAAATCCTAAGGACCTTAAGAATTATTCTAAACCTACTCAGCCTGTGGTCTATAAATGGAAAAAAGTCTAGATCACAGCACATCTGTTTACAACATGGTTTACTAAACCTTTTAAGCTCATGTTAACATTATCCTAAAATCATTAAGCCCTTTGATTATTCTCTGCAACATATAAGGGAAGCAAAGAGTTCATTTCAACCTTCTTCAGAATAAGACTATGCAAGAAGCACTCACTCCATTAAATGCAAAAGAAGAAGTAGCAGGTGACACAGTCTGTTCTGAAATTGCCCTCAGATTTTGGATCTTGGAAATCCTCCACCCCTCATCTTTAAGGAGAACAGTGTCTGTTTTTAAGTCCCTGCAGCCTGTCCTATTCTTCGCTCAACAACAATCTCAGGACCACCGGAATCTTTTGTTTGGGGTCACCATGGGCACAGGGATTCTTATTCCAATACTGGCTTGTTACCAGCACAAGGTAAAGATCTAGGGTGGGGGGAGGGGTCTCTAGACAAGAATGTCCCATCCCAACCTCTGCCCTCTATGTTGTCCAATGTGCTCTCCCCTGTCATTCTCACGGAGTGTGGGAAAAGTATAATGTTTTAGAGGTACAATAGAGGATGGGGGGAGAGGGAGAGTGGGGAGAATGGACAGGATGGGGGTCTTTGGGAGCAGAGACAGGATGGTCTGCCAAGTGCTCACCTGTAGTCACCACTAATTAACTGTGCTTTCCTCTCCCAGGCACTCTCAGAGAAGGGGAGGGGAAGCACTAGGCCAGTATAAGCCCAAATAGTAACCTTGTTGCTTGCTAGGAATTGGGCAAAGATTTGACTGAACAGGCTTGGTTTAGGTAAATTAAAAAATAATTGTTTTTAATGAAAAGGCGTTATCTAGAAAGGCAGCAGGAGAGAAAACTGCTACCAGGATCTCCAGTACTATTCACTCCCACATAGGAAAAGTTGTACCAGGATCACAGGATCTGCGTCCTCCTGCGCCCCTGCCCCTCCAGGCCCAGCCCCTTTCAAGCCACAGCACCTCAGTGAAAGCAGCCTTGCTTGCAGGTAAGGGGGTCCGGGGCTTACATGGAGGAGGAACCCCAGAAATCCGGTTCTCCTTCAATTTCCCTTGGTTCTTAGGGCCACCTTCCTGGAACAAACTGTGGTAGCCTCAGAGGTTTGGAATTTGTACTTCAACTGTGTATACTATAAACTGGTATCCCTTAAAGGTACAGAATTCACAGATGGCTGGGTCCCATGCCCAAAATGCAAGTTTATGTCCAAATTAGCTTGTTTTTGAAAAAAGTATTTTCCCATTTGTTTTCATTTTTCTCTCCTTTCCAGAATTTAGGGGCTTGTGGCACATCTCTGGCTGCCTCAGTGCAGACATGAAGTTAGTACTTGTTAGCTTGGCAATATCTTTTTATTCTCCAATGACTTCCAGTTTTCTTGACATAAATCTGCTCTGTGAAATGTTAGGGGGTACGTGTCTTTGCTTTCCCACTCCTTTGATTTATTCTCCATAATATTTCAGGATGGAAATATTATCAATCACTATGATTATGTAAAATTGGTTTGAAATGGATTTTATGTCACTTTCTGGATCCTGTATAGCAAGTGGGCAATCTTTGAAATGATCTCTACTTGAGCTAAACTTAAATTATGAACATTCAGAAAGCATTTCCCTTTATTTCTTGAACTAAAATACTGAGAGTAAATATGGAATGTATTTCACGAAATTGATAAAATTGCACAATACTGTAGATTTTTATGTTTGTGTATCCAAGACACTGGAAATGCTGATCCATACCTAAAAAATTCTACATGTGACTTTAATTGGGAGAACATCATGAGTTATAAATATTTTGATTATAAAATTCTTATATGTTTTTCCTTCTCTTAGAATTAATTAAAGGTACTACCATGCAAAGGTTAAAGAGGAATCTTTTATATCACTGGTTCATGCCTCAAAATATTAACAGGTAAGTGGTAAGATTCAAGTTTACTGACTTTTAAGTATAATTCTCAGCCTTGGTTAATAGAATAGGGAATATTTGTGTACTTTCATAATAAAAATAAATTACATGTAAATTATTTTGATCAACTCACAATTTAAAGATGTGTAAACCTGTAATTTCTTTTAAAAAACTACAGCTTAGACAATGTGCCAGTAATAATATGCATGTGCCAGTCACAGTCACTTTAAACTTCTCTAGGGTTGCCCCAGTGGAGAACACTTTGTTCAGGAGTGGTGACAATTTTCTAGAGATGGCCACTACAAAGCCTTCAGTTGTCCCATTTTGATCAACATCTGAAGCATTGTTAATTACTCAGTGAAGGTCACAAATGGATTTTTATTAGTGAGACTAGAGGTCTGATGCACAAAACTTTGTGCACTCGGAGGGGTCCCTCAGCCCGGCCTGTGCCCTATCACAGTCTGGGACCCCTTGGGAGATGTCCACCTGTTGGCTTATGCCCACTCCCAGGGGGATCGGGCCTAAGCTTGCAGTTAGACATCCCTCTGGTAGCCTGAGAGCTCTCAATGGATGTCCACTTGCCAGTGGGGACCAGGCCTAAGCTGCAGTCAGACATCCTTAGCGCTGCTGAGGAGGCAGGAGAGGCTCCCACCACCACCGCTATACTGGCAGTTGTCAGCCTGGCTTGTGGCTGAGCAGAGCTCCCTCTGTGAGAGTGCACTGACCACCAGGGCAGCTCCTGCATTGAGCATCTGCCTCTGGTGGTCAGAGAGTGTCATAGTGACCATTCATTCCCAGTCATTCTGCTATTAGGGTTAATTTGCATATTACCTTTTTATTATATAGGATAGAGGCCTGGTGCATGGTTGGGGGCTGGCTGGTTTGCCCTGAAGAGTGTCCCAGATCAGAGTGGGGGTCCTGATGGGGTGCCTGGCCAGCATGGGTGAGGGGCTGATGGCTGTTTACAGACTGGCCTCATCCCCCCCAGCAGGGACCCTCACCCCATGAGGGTGGGACCATCCTGGGTGAGGGGTTGATGGCTGTTTGCAGGCTGGGCACAGCCCCCAGCAAGGCTGGCTGGAAGCAGGTATCTGGAATTTATTTATCTTCTATAATTGAAACTTTATTGCCTTGAGCAGAGGCCATAGTCAGCCTAGACAGGCGGGAAGTTTAGCTTCCTCCATAGCCGGGGTAAGCAAGCCTCCTGTTTGCTCTAGCTCCATGGCTTCTATAATTGAAACTTTGGTGCCTTGAGCAGAGGTCACAGCTGGCCTAGGCAGGCGGGAAGTTTAGCTTCCTCCATCTCAGGGGCAAGCAAGCCTCCTGTTTGCTCTAGCCCCGTGGCTGCCAGCCACTATCTTGGCTGGGTTAATTTGCATATAGTTGCTCTGATTGGCTGGTGGGTGTGGCTTGGCTGGTAGGCATGGCTTAGGTGTAGCAGAGTGATGCCTAATTTGCATATTGCTCTTTTATTAGATTAGACTAGAGGCCTGGTGCACAAAATTTGTGCATAGGGGTGGTGTGTGTCCCTCAGTCTACCCTGCACCCTCTCCAATCTGGGACCTCTTGAGGGACATCCCTCTTACAATCCAGGACTGCTGGCTCCCAACCACTCGCCTGCCTGCCTGATTGCTCCTAACTGCTTTTGCTTGCCAGACTGATCACCCTCTAACCACTCCCCTGCCATCCTGATTGACGACTAATTGCTCCCCTGCCGGCTCAGTCACCCCTAACTGCCCTCTCCTGCCAGCCTGGCTGCCCCTAACTGTCCTCCCCTGCTGTCCCGGTTGCCCCTAACTGCCTCCCCTGCAGGGCTGGTTCCCCCCAACTACCCTCCCCTGCACGCCTGGGTCCCCCCAACTGTCCATTCCTGCAGGCCTGGTCACCCCCAACTGCCCTTATCTGCTGGCCTGATCGCCCACAACTGCTCTCCCTTGCAGGTCATCTTGTGTCCACATGAGGGTGGCCATCTTGTGTATTGGAGTGATGGTCAATTTGCATATTATTTTTTAAAAAATTTGTTTTATTGCTTAAAGTATTACAAAGAGTGTTAAATAAGTCTCCATTTTCCCCCTTAACCTTCCCCCCTCCTCCTTTACCCCCAGTGTCTTGTGTCCATTGATTATGCTTATATACATGCATATAAGTCCTTCAGTTGATCTCTTAACTCCCCCCCAATCCTCCCAAGCCTTCCAGCTGTAGTTTGACAGTCTGTTCAATGTTATTCTGCCTCTGTATCTGTTTATGTTTATCAATTTATAATGATCTTTATTATCCATAAATAAGTGAGATCATGTGGTATTTTTCTTTCATTGACTGGCTTATTTCACTTAGCATAATGCTCTCCAGTTCCACCCATGCTGCTACAAATGGTAAGAATTCCTTCTTTTTTACAGCAGCATAGTATTCCATTGTGTGGATGTACCACAGCTTTCTAATCCATTCATCTGCTGATGGGCACTTAGGCTGTTTCCAAATCTTAGCTATGGTGAATTGTGCTGCTATGAACATAGGGATGCATATATCCTTTCTGATTGGTGTTTCTGGTTTCTTGGGATATATTCCCAGAAGTGGGATCACAGGGTCAAATGGGAATTCCATTTTTAATTTTTTGAGGAAACTCCATACTGTCCTCCATAGTGCATATTATTCTTTTATTAGATAGGATTAGTGGCTTACAAATCAGCATGATGGTTGTTAGAAACATTTGAATATTTAAGATGCTCAGCTGTAGACACCACTAATTAACTGTGGCGGAGGGAGCCCTGGGCTCTGTGATTTGCATAAATAATTAATAATAATTATTATTTTAAAGGTTGTAATGATGACTAATTGAGGTATATTTGTGAAGCATCAGGACAATATCTGGCACTTAATAAATAGTATTTAAATATTTGTTAAATGAACTATCACTTCTATGATATTCTTTCTATAATTCTGGAAAACTTATCCTTATTATTTTAAAACATTTCCTCTTTCCCATTTTCTTTTTTCCATTTATTCTTAGATGTCTATAATCCAGGTGTTAGATATCTCTTTTTATCCTTCATGCCAACTGGCTTTTCTTTTGTACCTTCTGTCTCTTTATTCTTTTCTAGTATTTTTTGTGAGTTTCTCTATAACTTTATTTCTCATGCTTATTTAAAAACTAGAGGCCAGGTGCACAAAAATTTGTGCACTCAGGGAGGGTCCCTCAGCCCGACCTGTGCCCTCTCACAGTCTGGGAACCCTTGGGGGATGTCTACCTGCTGGCTTAAGCCTGCTCCCCGAGTGATTGGGCCTAAGCTGGCAGTCAGAAATCCCTCTGGCAGCTCAGGAGCCCTCGAGGGATGCCCACTTCCCAGCAGGGAGCAGGTCTAAACTGCAGTCAGACATCCTTAGCACTGCTCAGGAGGCAGGAGAGGCTCCCACCACTATCACTGTGCTGGCAGCCGTCAGCCTGGCTTGTGGCTGAGGAGAGCTCCCCCTGTGGGAGTGCACTGACCACCAGGGCAGCTCCTGCATTGAGCATCTGCCCCTGGTGGTCAGTGTGTGTCATAGTGACCAGTCATTCCCAGTGGTTCTGCTGTTAGGGTCAATTTGCATATTACCTTTTTATTATATAGGATCTTGGTTGGTATGTCCCAATTGTTCTGCTTCAGATGATTTATGTTGTTCAGTTGTTTTTTTCCTTTTCCAGTAAGTGTACTCCTCATGTATCTAATTATTTGACTTGTGAGTTCACATTCCTTGTGGCTATTAGCCACTCTGGTAACTTGTATTAAGGAAAAGGCTGAAATGATGTTTGTTGTCTCAGCATAGTTACTAATAGTGCATCCATTCACTTTTAAAAATATCTGGCTCGGGTGAGGTATTATACAAATCATCCTCATTATTAAAGTGTGTTTTTCTCAATAAGTTTAAAATAAGAGGAGGTGCTGAGCTTGGGGACAATAAAGTCTCAGGAACCACAAAGCACTGTGACTAGGCCACTCCTCTAGTCATGGTATGTCACTTTTAAGTTCCAGGACAAAGCAGCGCTGGAGGAGGCAGTCTCCATAGGTTGTCACCTGAGGTTTAGGAGATTGGTGGGTAGAGGAGTGAAGGCCCGAGGACTGCTCTTCAGTCCTTTCCTGTTTTTATCAGCTAACCTAGTGCTTCCCTAATTTTATCCTAACTACCAGCACATACAGTTGCTACTGGTTTCTACTGAGAAAGGTAGTGATTATCTCTAAGAAACTCAGGAGAAAAGCAAGAACAGAATTTAAAATTTTCCTTCCCACTGAGCCCCTGGCAAATCTTTTCCACAGTCTGTCCACAGGTTACATTTACCAGGAAATTATGATAGTGTATCACTTTGGTGAGACTATGCATTTTTGAAATTTAAGTATGTGTCAGTTTATCTGTCAAATACTATTTTTTTCCTCATAATATTTGGTGAAGAGGGCAGGCTGCCTAAAAAAGCAATAATATTTGTACCATATTTTCTGGCATATAAGACGACTTTTTAACCCAGGAAAATCTTCTCAAAAGTCAGGGGTCGTCAATGGAGCCGGGCGGAGACCGCAAGTGTCTCCATTCGGCTCCTTTTTGTGCCGCATATGGTCTCCGTCCGGACTTTTTAACCCAGGAAAATCTTCTAAAAAGTTGGGGATTGTCTTATATGCCCAGTCGCCTTATATGCCGAAAAATACTGTAAGTAAATATTCAGCATGACTTTATAAAGCTGACAGATGTAAAGTACATTTTCATGTGTCTTATTTTATACATGAGGAAATTAAATCATAGAGAGATTAAATTACCCAATCCAGTGGCTTGGTGGTGGAAAGTTTGATTTTGGATGATATAACCAGGTATCTTTTTTGAAATAAATTTAAAGAAAAAGAAATCATCCTGAACACATGCTTTACTTTCAGTTCAGAAAAGTATTTTTTTAAAAAATGTTTTTATTGATTTCAGAGAGAGAAAAACATCAATGTGAGAGAAACATCGATTGGACAGAATATTGAACCTGCAACCTGGGTATGTGCCCTGCCTGGGAATCAAACCCACAACGTTTCAGCACGAGATGATGCTCCAACCAATTGAGCAACACTGGCCAGAGCCAGGAATATCTTTTAAAATTAATTTAGGCCATCCTTGACCTACCTCCTTGTTTCTTCTCTAACAAATGGTAACCAGGGACTAGCCCTTGACATTGCAATCAATATTCATTGTTCTGGCATTTTCTTTTCTGTTTTTGTATCCCTTTATTAGCACATGGATTCACCTCTCCCATCCCTACATTCTCAGATCTCTTTCATGTTTCCCAAATAGATTTTAGAGTGTGTGGAACGTTGACAAAATGGGGAAGAAGAAAACAGATTTAATCATGACTTCTACGCCTCCCTTTCTTCTTTACACACACACACACACACACACACACACACACACACACACAGCTCAGAGGCTGTCTCAGAGGTCTCAATGCTATATACACTGAAACTGGTTTGTTAGTTTCTGTCATATTTCCTCATGATTTTACTTTTCATGTCCTGAAATTTCAAGAGAAAAAATAACTTGCCTTCCAAAATGTCTGACTACTTTTTGTATGTTTTTTATTCTTTAGCAAAGTTATGGATGTCTCGTTAGGGTCCTTTGACAACAATGGCAACACGGGGTGAGTTATGTGACTTTTGTGGTGAAAGGCATTTGGATCACCCATGGCAATTAGAGGTTTCCATAAGAGACTGTAAACTTCTGAGGTAACTTTCTTTTTGGGTCTATGTGGGAAAAAGAAGAGCAGGTTCTAAGAGGGAAACTTCTTACTCATAGACTGTGACCTTTAATAGGTAGTAGCCTCGTAGAAAGTCTCCAAATGTCTGTGTGAGGCTGTGCTAGAGGGCCCAGGAGGGGGAGGATCCATGTGTAGTGAGGAGGAAGTAGCAGTGGATAGGGGGCCGTGGAGCACTCAAAAGGAAAGACTGGAGCAGAGAGACCTTGGTTCTGTGCCTCACCTTCCAAAGCTGTTACCACTAAACCTGGGGTCACAAATGCAGATTCACCATCATGTTGGAGGGAGCCCTAGTTCAGTCTTTCAGTTATTTGAACCCAACTGAGGAACAGAAAAAGACACACATGACACATGCAGAGTAAGGATGCTGTGAAGGGTCTTGATAATCAGGAAATTAGAAGAGGGTAGAACAATGCATACCTGTAAGCAGAATTTAAATTTTGAAGTAAATTCACCTCAATGCATTTATACCTGAAAGGTTGGCTTCACAGTAAAGAATTGTCCTTATCATGATTCATTAGGCTTTTTACCAGACCTAAGATCTTCATTATAAAAATATAAAGCCCGATTTCTAGGGAAAATTGAAATGTTGAAATACGTAATTAATTTAGAAATAGATTTTAGAGTTCAACCAGTTTATAGATTGAAGACTATGTGTAGCTAATTTCAAATAAAAGTCTAATTTTTGAAGTCACTTGGAAACTGATCATCTATGTTTTAATTCTTTAGAAATGACTCAAAGGAACTGACATCAGTAATCTGTGATGAAACTATCAATAAGAGGTGAGGTATATAATGAGAGGGGCTGGGGTGCAGAAATTCAGACTTATCCATGGCAATACAGAAATTTCAGTACAATGATCTAAAATCATTTCTAAAATGTAAGAATTATTATTATTATTATTATTATTTCAGACAGGAAGGGAGAGGGACAGAGAGAAACATCAATGATGAGAGAGAATCACTGATTGGCTGTCTCCTGCACTCCCTCCTGGGGAGCGAGCCTGCAACCTGGGCATGTGCCCTTAACCGGGATGGATCCCCAAACCCTCCAGTCCACAGGCCAACGGCCACATCCACTGAACAAAACCAGCGAGGGCTAAAATGTTAGGACTTCTAATAAGCTATGTCATGGGCAAAAGTATGAAACAGAGTTTATTCTTGTATTATTATTTATAATTATTATTTTCCACACAAACAACTGTAAACCTACTTTTCCCCTACCTTGTATATTTTGATCAAGGAGTTACTTTGGTTGAAGTAAATTAATCACATTACTATTCCTTGTAAGAAATCTCTAATGATATGTTTTTCCCTTTGTTGGTATTTAAAGTAAAATAGAACAACACTCCGGGCTTGATGATGGTGATGAAGACTTTCACTTTCCTAATTCATATGAGTAAGTGAGTTTGAAGTTTGGAAAAAGGGAACCATCGATGGGCTTATGCTGAGGTAAAAAGAAAATGTAAAAGTATGGAAAGATAAAATGTTTGTGAGATAAATCACTCTAATTTACAGAAAAGTAGCACATTTATCACAATTAAATATTCTAGTTTGAAACTGTAAACATATCCTTAGTAGAGTGCAATTATATTACAGTCCCTTTCTTAATGGAGAAATGCAGAATGCTACTTACTCTGCAATTGTGTTCCTTTCTCCTTTTTCCTGGATATATATTCCAGGTTCTGGGTTTTGTTAATTATGAGCCAATGGAACTGTTAGCAAAAGTGAGCATGTTTTTTTTCTCACTGGAATTTTATTTATTTATATACTTGTTAGTTTGTTTAAAGGATTACTATATTAATAAAAAGACTTTTATTACCTAGAACAAGTATTGACAAACTTTTTCTGAAAAGGACCATCTTTGTGGGTCACCCATATAGTCTCTACTTTCATACAACCCTGACATTTAGGGTGAGAGCAGTGTAGACAGTATGTAAACAAATGGCTGTATTCCAATAAAACGTGACTTTCCAAAAAATCTGGCAATCTGGTTTGGCCAAGAGCCATAGTTTACCATCACCTGCTCTAGACAATTTACTTATAGACATCTCTGAGGAACCCTAGGGCTTCCCAGGGCACCCTTTGAAAATTATTCAAAGATATTTTTTTGTAAGAACTATTTATTATTATTTTTTTCAACAACTGATACTGTTTTAGGCACTGAAGATACAACAATTATCAAAATGGACAAATTTTCTTTTTTCATAATGTTTGTATTGTTGTGAAGACATACCATAAGTATATTAAATAAGTATATAGCACAATAAGTTATATGATGGTTAGTGCAATAGAGATAATTAAGAATAGAGCAAGGAAAATGGAGGACGCAATTTTGATATTGGGAAAACTAGATAATTACTTGGGAGAAAAGTAGATTCCTACATTTTATACCTTAATACAAAATAGATTCTGAATAGATGTTTTACTTAAGTGTAGGAAATAAATTCAAAACATAGAAGGAAAAGTTTTGGTGAATACATTAAAATAGCAGGTAGAGAAAGACTTTCTACTTATGACACAAAAGACATCTAAACAAAAACAGATGCATTCAATTGCATGAAGATTTATAAACTTCCATATATTGAAAAGCTGGACAGCTGGTAAAAATTACTTGCACTGTATGTAATGCAAAAAGGATTGATATATTTAACTTTTCAATTCAATGACAGATATAAACACCCCAATTTGAAATGGGTAAAGGTCTTTTTTTTTATTAAATATGTTTTTATTGATTTCAGAGAGGGAGAGAGATAGAAACATCAATGATGAAAGAAAATCATTGATTGGCCGCCTTCTGCACACCTCCCACTGGCAACCAAGCCTGCAATCCAGGCATGTGCTCTGACTGGGAATTGAACCAATGACCTCCCGGTTCATAGGTCGATGCACAACCACTGACCCACACCGTAGGGCAAGGTCGTTTTTAAACAATGAAATATAAGTGCTATGAAAAATATAAACAAAAGTATCTCAAAGAAATGTGCATTAGAACAAGCACATTTACTAATATTGAAAATATCAATGATGGCTAGGATGAGAAGGAAGGAAATATGCTTTTGAATCTTGATGTGAGGAGGTATGTCAATATCAAGAGCTTCACGAGCATTCCTTTTGACACAGACAATACATCCTATATAATAAAAGGCTAATGTGCAAATAGACCAAGCTGTGGAACAACTGAACAACCAGTCACTATGACGTGTGCTGACCACCAGGGGGCACGCACAGAACTTGGCAGGGGTTGGCCATGGCGGGATGGTAGAGCAGGTGAGCGAGAGTTCCAGACCAAGGCAGGGCACTGATCGCTTTCATTGGGGTGAGCCTCTGGTGGTTACTGAAAATTCTTTGCTCCCACATACCATGGTGCCACCAGGTGCTTGCACCCACTGCCGGTGCTGGAGCTGCCGCTTGCACCTGCTGGCACTGGTCCCGATTGCTTGACGCTGTTAGCATGTGCAAGTGGTGGCTGCCAGCCCTGATTACCCCTGAGGGCTTCCCCACCTTCCCCTCCTCCTGAGGGGCAATTGGGGCAGCAGCCGCTGGCTTGCACCACTGGTGGCACCAGCCCCATTTGCACCTGCTGGCACCTGCCCCAATTGCTCTGCTCCATCAGTGGGTGAGAGTGGGCCAGTGCAGTCAGTGTGTGGGAGTGGCGGGGGGCAGACAGGGGACCAGGAGCCACGGTGGGCAGGGCCAGGCATGGGCATGGAGGATGGGCCCCTGTGCCCACCTCAGCCTTGCAGCCCACAGTTCCTTTCAAGATGCACGAATTTGTGCACTGGGCCCCTATTAGCTAATAAACAGATACATAATTTAATTAAGTGGCAGAGTGAACACTTCATTGATGGACTGTGATGAAATAAATAATAGAAAATGGAAATTTGTGGGTAATTTGAAGAACTATTTGTATTCATTAGTTGCTTCACTTATCTTAAATGAGGCAAAAAATAGCATGTTGCTAGGTTTGTATCTTTCCTGATTCTCCTTTCACAGACACATTAAGAAGTAATGATGACTTTTGTTTAAAAATTCAAAGTTGTATTCTGAGTGTATCATCTGTGCAAGGCACTCTGCCCTGCTCTGGATATGCCATAAGAAAGAAAAAACAATCCCTGTTATCTTAGTTCAGGGTGCAGGTGGCACCCTTGGAGGGGGAGAGTTGTGGGTTTTTGTTTTTAAAGACTTTATTTTTTATTTTTTAAAATCCTCAATAGAAGATATTTTTACATTGATTTTTAGAGAGAGTAAAAGAGAGGTAAGGAGGGAGGGAGGAAGAGAGAGAGAGAAACATCGATGTGAGAGCGACACATCGATTGGTTGCCTCCCGGATGTGCCCTTACCAGGGCTGGGGATCCTGCAACCTAGGTACTTGCCCTTGACCAGGAACTGAACCTGTGACCCTTCAGTCCACAGACTGATGCTCTAACCATTGAGAAAAACCAGCCAGGGCTAAAGACTTTGTTTTTAAAGTATTTTTAGGTTCAATAAAATTAAGAGAAAGGTACAGAGATTTCCCATATGCCCCTGCCCCCACACATACATGGCCTCCCAATTATCAACATCCCGCACCACAGCAGCATGTTTGCTAAATTAATAAATCTACACTGACACATAATCACCCCAAGTCCACCATTTACATTATCATTCACTCCTGCTAATGTACATTCTGTGGGTTTTTATAAATGTACCAGAGACCCGGAGCATGAAATTTGTGCATGGGCAGAGGGTGATCCCTCAGCCTGGCCTTCACCCTCTCCAATCCAGGACCCCTTGGGGGATGTCAGACTGCCTCTTGTAATCCGGGACCACGGGCTCCTAACTGCTCACCTGCCTGCCTGCCTGATTGCCCCTAAACAGCTCTGCCTGCCTGCTTGATTGCCCCCAACTGCTCCCCTGCTGGCCTGATCACCCCTAACTGCCTCTGCCTTGCCCTGCACCTGGGACCCAGGATTCCCTCCTCCAGCTGGTCACAGGCACCCAGAACCTGGGTAGGCTTTGTCTGGGCTGGCCACAGCCACAGGGGACTGTGGGCAGGGGGCTTCACCTAGGCTGCAGCCACAGGTGCCCAGGACTGCGGGGCAAGTGGCCTGTTTCTCTCCTGGGTCGCAGGTGCAGCTGTCGGCACCTGGGACTTCAGGGACTGTGGGGCATGTGGACTAACCCTCTCCTGGGCTGCAGCCACAGTTGCTGGCGCCTGGGACCATGGAGTGTGCGGCTTGCCCTATCCTGGGCCACAGGCACAAGTGCAGCTACTGGTGCCCAGGACCATGGGGAGGGTGGCTTGTCCCTCGCCTGGGCTGCAGCCTGGCTGGTCCCCACTCCTTTTTCGTGAGCTCATTTGTGCCTGGCTGGTCCCCATTCC
Organism: Murina feae; assembly: GCA_004026665.1. Lineage (NCBI taxonomy): Eukaryota > Metazoa > Chordata > Mammalia > Chiroptera > Vespertilionidae > Murina > Murina feae. Next base: position 18,275 of record PVJC01024097.1, read on the forward strand.
TCTCTCCTCAGTGTTGAGTGTCGGAGCCATTACGGCATAAAGGCATGGGGGTGTGATGACTATTTGCATATTAGCTCTTTATTATATAGGATAATGACATGTACCCATCCCTATAGTATCATTCAAAGTTCACTCCCCTGAAAATCATCTGTGCTCCAATTGTTTCCTCCTTGTTTCGGATTTCAGCATAAAACTTGTGATGTTTTAGAGTTTCCAAAGCATGTTTGCACTTTAATTTTACTTTTATTGTTCATTTAAAAATATAACACCTAACATATATAACTAGAGGCCCAGTGCACAAAATTCATGCACAGGGTGTGTGTGTGTGTGTGTGTGTGTGTGTGTGTGTCCCTCAGCCAAGCCTGCACCTTCTCCAATCTGGGACCCCTTGAGGGAAGTTTAGGCCCCTTGGGATCAGGCCTAAATGGGCAGTCAGACATCCCTATCACAATCTAGGACTGCTGGCTTCCAAACACTCACCTGCCTAACTGCTTCTGCCTGCCAGCCTGATCACCCCCTAACCTCTCCCCTGCCAGCCTGATCAATGCCTAACTGCTCCCCTGCCAGCTGAATTGCCCCCAACTGCTCTCCCCTGTCAGAGTGGTCACCCCTAACTGCCTCCTCTGCAGTCCTGATCCCCCTGCCAACTGCCCTCCCCTGCTGGCTTGATTGCCCAAACTGCCCTCCCCTGCAGGCCATCTTATGATGGCCATCTTTGATCACATGGGGGTGGCCATCTTGTGTGTTGGAGTGATCAATTTGCATACTGTCATGATTAATTAGCACATCCGGATTAATTAGCATATCCCTCTTTTATTATTATGTTGGAGTGATGGTCAATTTGCATACTAGTCATGGCTAATTAGCATATCTGGACTAATTAGCACATCCCCTCTTAGTATATATGATTACTAATATAGAATTATTAGCAGTTTACAGATGAAGAGACTAAAGTTTAAAGAGTTAAGTGAAAATGAGCTGTCAAAGTCAAGCACTGATTCCAGCTCTTTATTCAAATCCAAGATCATCCCTTTGATCTGAGCCACCAGTGTCTTTTACAGGGATTATTGCAAATGCCTCCTTTGTCTATATAGTGAGCTTTTGTAATTAAAAAACAAAACAGCCCTGACTGGTTTGGCTCAGTGGATAGAGTGTCGGCCTGCGGACTCAAGGGTCCCAGGTTCGATTCCGGTCAGGGGCATGTACCTTGGTTGCGAGCACGTCCCCGGTGGGGAGTGTGCGGGAGGCAGCTGATCGATGTTTCTCTCTCATTGATGTTTCTAACTCTCTATCCCTCTCCCTTCCTCTCTGTAAAAAATCAATAAAATATATTAAAAAACAAAACAAAACAAAACAAAATACCTTTATGTTGTTTGGACTGAGATAGGAAGAAAGGAATGCTTACCTTGTTCAATCCATCCAAATTTTGTCCCACCACTAGGCCAAGCCCCATTGCAGAAAATGTATAGTTAATATGCAGATATGTAGCATATCCACTGTAATAATAATATAAGAAATAATGTCAACTTGTTTTCTGATAAAAATTAGAAAACTGGCAAAGAACTTGGTAATTAAGAAAACAGATTCAGATTATTAGCAATCCAGAGAACCATGCCTTACCCAGGATACTATAGAAAGGTATCTAAGATCATGTCAATTCCAGATTCTAACTGGCCGAGAAACGCAGATGTTTCTAGGTGACAGCAGCTATGCTGACTTCTGAGAGCTGCCCAAGACTACAGGATTCTGACCATATGAAGGAATAATAAGGGAGTTTTTTCAAGATGGTGGCAGAGTAGATGGATCTTTGTTTCGCCTCCTCCCAGAACCAAACTGGAAATACAGCTAAACTGAGGAACAATCACCCTGAATTACCATCTAAAGACAATCTGAAAGGCATCTTATTACCAACAATTGGCAGAAGAAGCCACCTTGAGACTGGCAGAAAGGGCAGAGACATGAAAGGGGCTGACCGTACTCCTATGGGAAGCCACGGAGGTTGTGAAGTGATAGCTCAGCCACAGGAGGTTCCCTCTGAGATGTGAAACCTAAACCCAAGCCAGGCTCCCAGCCCAGTGTGCCAGAGCTGGAAAGAGGTGTCCATCAAGCATCCGGCTGTGAAAAGTGGCAGGGTTCCTGCCCACCAAGGAGAGGCAGAACCTGCTGGAGACAAAGGTCCCCTCTTAAAGGACCAACACACAAAATTTCATTTATAGTCACTCATCTTTAGCTCCAGCAAAGAGTAGGTGGTGCGGACTGAAGTCACCTGAAGAGAGTCTGGAGTTTGTGGCTTTCAGGAAAGATGTGGAGGAATAACCACTAGAATCTCTGTACTGAGTCATCCTCTGATACCACAAAAGCCATCTTTCTTGGGTGAAACAATCCTCTCCGAGTGCCTTCAGCCTGGTAATCTCTCTCACCCCACGTTGTGGATCTTGCGCCCTGCTGAAGAGTCAATGGCATAAACTGAGGCATAGATGTATGGGCAGACTCAGGAGGATGTCTATGACTAGCTTTGGGGTTAAGCCATCACCCCCACTTTCCTGTGAACCTGATTGGCACTTCCCCTTCACAAGAGATCTGATAGAAACATTTGTCCAGCTTCCAGCAGACACACCGTCTATGCTCCAAAGGTCCCACACCCTGACTACTAGGGACTCCACCCAGCTGAGGTCAGGAAAAAATCTGGGACAGTCTCAGACATGTAACTCTAGGTCATCACATCCACCATCTTCCCTGAAGTCTGAACAGCACCTCCCTCTCCTGGGAGATCCAGTAGCCCATCATCTTGATTCTGCCTGAGGTTCTTTCAGTGACTGACTCTTTTATTTTTAAAAAAATTTTCTTCATTTTTTTTGTGTTAATCCTCACCAAGGATACATTTCCCATTGATTTTTTTGAGAGAGTGGAAGGGATAGGAAGAGACACACAGAGAGAAACATCAATGTGAGAGAAACACATTGATTGGTTGCCTCCTGCACAACCCCGACCTTGAGACCTTGAGAATCAAACCCATGACCTTTCATTTTGTGGGCTCATGCTCTGACCATTGAGCACAGTCAGGGCGGGGACTGAGTCTTTTTAGTGACTAAGCCTATCAGGCAGCCAGCAGACAGAGGCAGGTGGCAATGGATACTGGGCTGCCTGGGTGCATTTGCTGGCCTGCCCCTGGGCCCAGTGCTGGTAAAAGCCAACTTTGGAGTACAGCTTAATCCTTCCCATGCTCAGCCAAGCCTAGCAGAGGGGAGCCTCTCATGTGCATGTAGCTTCAAACAGGTTGCTAAGAGGCAGACATACACAATGTCTGACATTGGCTTACACCAGAGTCTTTCATAAGATGCCCAGAACCAACACACCAAATGGCCAGGTTCAAACAACACTGAAGCAGGATCCAACAAGTTTTCCACACAGCATATACAAAGGGAGATTGCAGCAGGCACTGAACTCCACTTTTATCTTTTTATTCTTTTATTTCTTTTTTTAATCTTTTATATTTCTTTTTATCCTATGTCTTTTAGTTATTATTTTTCTTTCTTTTATTATTTCTTTTCTTATGCTTTTGTTTTTCTTCTATCTTTTTATATTTTTTTCTTTCTTTCCTTTTCTTATTCTTTATTTGTATTGTTTTGTTTTGTTTTCTCAGCACCTATAGAGTAGCTTGCACACTGTGGTGAGGGTTAAGCCTCACAGTCAGCCAGCCTGAGAGTCAATCCTACCCTTTAATGGGCCAACAGCAATCCAGAATCAATGACAACAGGAGGGCCTATATAACCCACATAAAGAACATTCCTAGAGCACCCAGCTCAGGTGACCAAGAAGACTGCACCACTGGGTCCCAAAGGACACCTACTACCAAATATGAAGTTCAAAACAATAATTATAAGGATGCTCAAGGAACTTAGTGAGAACTTCAACAGCATTAAAAAGGACATAGAAATCATAAAAAAAACCAAACAAGCAGAAATGAAGGATACACTAACTGAAATGAAGAATACTTTATAGGAACCAACAGTAGAGTGGATGAACCTGAGGATAAAATCAAAAATTTGCAACATAAAAAACCAAAACAACAAATTTAAAAAATACAAAAACATGAAGATAGTGTAAGGAGCCTCTGGAACAACTTTAACCATGCTAACATTCACATAATAGGGGTGCTGGGAAAAGAGAGCAAGAAAATGAAAACCACCCTAACCGGTTTGGCTCAGTGGGTAGAGCATCAGCCTGAAGACTCAAGGGTCCCAGGTTTGATTCTGGTCAAGGGCATGTACCTTGGTTGTGGGCACATCCCCAGTGTGGAGTGTTCAGGAGGCAGCTGATTGATGTTTCTCTCTCATCGATGTTTCTAACTATCTCTCCCTTCCTCTCTGTAAAAAAATCAATAAAAATATATTTTAAAAAAAGAAATTGAAACCCTACTTGAAAAAATAATAACACAAAATTTACCTAATTGGATGAAGGAAATAGACATACAAGCTCAGGAAATGCAGAGAGTTTTAAATAAGATGAACCCAGAATAACCCATACCAAGATACAGAATAATTAAAATGCAAAAGTAAAGACAAAGAGTGAATCTTAAAAGGAACAAGAGAAAAGCAGTTAGTTACCTATAAGGCAGCTCTCATATGACTGTCAACAACTTCTCAAGAGAAAATCTGCATGCCAGAAGGAGTGGTAAGAAATATTCAAAGTGATGAAAAGCAAGAACCTACAATTACTAGTAAGATTACCCAGCCAAGCTATAATTTAGAATAGGACAGATGAAGAGCTTCCCAGACAAGAAAAAGCTATAAGATTTCACCACCACCAAACCAGTATTACATGAAATGTTAATGGATCTTCTTTAAGAAGAAGTAAAAAAATAAGAACATTGGAATGGCAATAAATACATATCTAGCAACAATTGAGTCTAAAAATAAAAATAAATGAACAAGAAGAATAGAAACAGACACAGAGATACAGAGAACATTTTGACAGTTGCCATATGGGAGAGAGGGGTGAAGTGAAAAAGGTGAAGGTATTTAGAAGTACAAGTTAGAGGACATCTGAGTAATGGTGGCATAACAGATCCTGTTAGCCTCTCCCCCTGGATTTTCCAAGACACATCATAATTAAATGTTGTTTAACAAGTTAACCAACTATAAGCCAACAAAGATTTCCTTACTTAGTATAGAGGTACGCCTGAGAGACCCGCACCTTGAAGCATCTAAAGGTGGGCAACCAGGAATAAACAAGGGGGCAAGAAGGGAGGAAAGCTCGGACAGCCACTGACATAGCCTTGAAGCTAGCAGCTTGTGGCTTGGCCAAGAGAGGGGAAGAAGCCGGCAGTAGCAAGTATTTCCTTTGGCCAAGAGGAACAGAGAGTCATGGCAATTTGTGAGAACAGGGACAGCAGAGTAAACAGTAACAGAGCAAGCAGAGATGCCTGACAGAGCACAGGGCACCTGCAGGTGGTTATCCACTATTGAGAGGTGATGTTTCAGGCAAAGAAACAGAATCACAGAATCCTGCCACCCCGTGGACTCCCCAAACTCACATCCTGTTGTCACTGGTGTTGAGGCAAGAAGCACATTATCTGTAAACCAAGAACTATTGCAGTAGAACCTCTGTTTCCCTTAGTGATTGATCCCCAGATGGAGAGCTTGGGGAGGAGGAGGCCCACAGAAGTCCAGGGTCGCCATTATGGTGAGGGCAAAATACCCCCACCTCCAAGCAGCATGGCCATACTGTCTTTGGAAGCAATGGAGATCAATTCTGGGAGATCACAGAGGTAAAAATCTTATATTAGCTCTGTCTACTGGAAAATAATAGAAATACCTCTTCAGAAAAAACTGCTAGAGAAGGGAAAATAATACTAGTACACACATATATGCATATGTACATACATACATGTCTAGACAAAGGAGAGCAGCAAATACTATGAATAACTACAGTAATGAGGAAGCTAAGAAAGAAAACAAAAAATCCCTAGAAAGCAAACTGGAACACATGGAAATATGTGATGTCAATGGCAGAGATTTCAAGATTGCAGGTCTGAAAAAACTCAATGAGATGTGAGAAAATACAGAGAAGCAATTAAATGTACTCAGAAAACAAATTAATGATCAAAACAAGTACTTTACCAAAGAGATTGAAATTAAAAAAGAACAAATCAGCCTTATTGGTGTGGCTCAATGGTTGAACATCAACCCATGAACCAAGAGGTCACCAGTTTGATTCCTGGTCAGGGCACATATCTGGGTTGTGGGCTTTATCCCCAGTAGGGGGTGTGCAGGAAGCAGCTGATTGATGATGTGTCTCTCTAGTCGATATTTCTACTTCTCTATTCTTCTCCCTTCCTCTCTCTCTAAAAATCAACAAAAACATACTTGAACAAAGAACCAGTCAGCAATCCTAGAAATGAAGCATGCCTAAGGAGATTAGGAGTGAGCTACTGAGCATAGGAAACAGAGCCAACAAAATGGAGGAAAGAATTAGTGATATTGAAGCTAAGAATCTAGAAATGATGCAGAAGGAAGAGAGATCTAAGAAAAAAAAAGAAATCACTCTATGAGAACTACTTACTCCATTAGAAAAAGTAACACTAGAATAATAGGTATACCAGGAGAAAAACAGAGGGAGAGGAGTGGAGAGCCTATTCAAACTAATGATGAATGAGAACTTCCCAAACCTATGGAAAGAACTAGATTCTCAAATACAAGAAGCAATAGAATGCCTAGTTACCTCAAATCAAAGAGGCCCTCTCCTAAGGCACATTGTATTAATATTATAAAAAATTAATGACAAAGAAAATATTATCAAAGTAGCTAGGGGAAAAAAAGCAGTGACCTACAAAGGAAAACCCAGTAGAATATTATCCAACTTTTTGGCAGAAGCTCTACATACCAGAAGAAAGTGGAACCAAATACTCAAATGTCTGAGAGAAATTACCAGCCACCAATAATATAAGTAGCAAAACTATACTTTAAACAGGGTTAACTTGTGACAACAAAAGCATAAAAGGGGAGGAGGCAAAGGTGTGAACTGGCAGAAGATGAAGATCAGATGCACTCAAAAGAAAAAAAACACACTACTATATGTATGCAACTTTATTTTTATAAACAAATGGTAACCACACATAAAAATCCCCAAACGAAGACACATCACTTAAGAAAAGAAGAAACAGAATCCGGGAGGAAGATGGCTGCCGATACGAAGGCAGACTGAAAGACAGTGGGAGAAAGGGAGAAGGAACGGAGAGTGGGTGGATGTACCAAGCGTGGAAATTTGTGGGTGCGTGACAGCTATACTCCAGAGGACTGTTGGAGAACCCGAATGGGGCTCCCTTAACCGGGTGCTGCAGTGGTGCTGCTGAAATCTCTCCTGGAGCTGCCGGCTGTGCTGCGGTGACCGGGCCATCTTGGGTGTCTGTTACCAGAAACGTACATACCGCTAACAGGACACCCAGGGACCAGCCAGGAACCCAGGAACACCGGGGCTCAAACCAAGAGTGCGCGGACCCAGACGAGCCCTGCTGCTCACGGAAAGGTCAGATTTCACTTGTTAAAAGC
>PVJC01024098.1:9212-25932 GCA_004026665.1 Murina feae
ACACACACACACACTCTTGCCTTCCTTCCCTTCCATTCTCTCTAAAAATTAATGGAAAAAATATCCTTGGGTAAAGATTAGCAAGAACAACAACAAAAAACCATTGTGGCAAACCCTACACATCTTTAAATTATGCAGAACATATGACAGTCTCCTGAGCAATGGTAGGACCCCTAAGAAACCAGTTATGTTAGCTAAAAAATTGCCTCCACTTTAGCTTTTTCTAAAGAATCAACTCATTGCCAACTCCTTTCTGGTACAACTTTCCATACCAGTCATCTTATATGTATACTAGAGGCCCACTGCACAAAAATTTGTGGACTCGGTGAAGAGGGGTCTCTCAGCCTGGCCTACATCCTCTCACAGTCCAGAACCCCTCGGGGGATGTCCATTTGCTAGCTTAGGCCCACCACCTGGGGGATCAGGCCTAAGCTGGCAGTCAGACATCCCTCTGGCAGCCTGGGAGCCCTCAGGGGATGTCCAGCTGATGACCTAGCTGCAGTTGGACATCCTTAGCACTGTGAAGGAGGCAGGAGAGACTCCCGCCACTGCTGCTACACTCACAGCCATTAGCCTGGCTTCTGGCTGAGCAGAGCTCCCCCTGAGGTAGCACACTGACCACCAGGGGGAAGTCCCTGTATTGAACATCTGCCCCCTCGTGGTCAGTGCACATCACAGTGACTGGTTGTTCCCGGTAATTCCACTGTTAAGGTCAATTTGCATATTACCCTTTTATTATATAGAACTAGAGGCCGGGTGCACAAATATTTGTGCACTCAGGAGTGTCCCAGCCTGGCCTGTGCCCTCTTGCAGTCTGGGACCTCTCAGGGGATGTCTACCTGCTGGCTTAGGCACGCTCCCCTGGAGATTGGGCCTAAGCTGGCAGTCAGATATCCCTCTGGCAGCCCGGAAGCCCTCAGGAGATGTCCACTTGCCAGTAGGGAGCAGGCCTAAGCTGCAGCCAGACATCCTTAGCGCTGCTGAGGAGTCAAGAGAGTCTCCCGCCACCACTGCTCTACTGGCAGCCATCAGCCTGGCTTGTGGCTGAGCAGAGCTCACCCTGTGGGAGTGCACTGACCACCAGTGCTCCTGCATTGATTTTCTTCCTCCTGGTAGTCAGTGTGTGTCATAGTGACTAGTCATTCTCAGTCGTTCTGGGGTTAGGATCAATTTGCATATTACCCTTTTATTATATAGGATAGATGCCTGGTGCACAGGTGGGGGTCAGCTGGTTTGCCCTGAATGGTGTCCCGGATCAGGGTAGGGTTCCCGCTGGAGTGCCTGGCTAGCCTAGGTGTGGAGCTGATGGCTGTTTTCAGGCTGTCCACACCCCCTTCAGGGTGGTGTTCCCACTGAAGTTCCTGGCTAGCCTGGGTGAGGGGCTGAGGGCTGTTTGTAGGCTGGCCACAGCAACTCAAGCTCCCAGCAAGGCTGGCTGGATGCAGGTATCTGGGATTTATTTATCTTCTATATTTAAAACTTTGTTGCCTTGAGCAGAGGCCACAGCCTGCCAAGGCAGGCGGGAAGCTTGGCTTCCTCCATCACCAGGGCAACCAAACCTCCTGCTTGCTCCAGCTCCATGGCTACCTGCCACCATCTTGGTTGAGTTAATTTGCATATAGTAGTTCTTATTGACTGGTGGACGTGGCTTGGGGTGTAGTAGAGTGACACTAATTTGCATGTTTCTCTTTTATTAGATTAGATTAGGTTCCAAAATCTCTAACACTGAAGGTCTAGTATTCATTCCCATGACTTCAATGAACATGTTGCTGTAGGAAGTAATCATCCCCTCCTACAACTTCCCCTAAGGAGATTAACATGCCCTTTCCTCTTTAAGGTGCCAACTCGCATAAAAGAATCTGTGGCTTCAAGTAAAAGTCTTTGACCTAACCTGGTAATTCTCCAGCCTGTTCATAGAGCTATGAATATTTCCATTTTCTTGTTTTTGGAAGCCTCCAAATAGAACTCCCAGAATTCTTGACTGCAGATCCCATAGGATACAAACCAATGCCCCCAAGGCTCTTATATTCTACTAGTGGCCTGGTGCATGAAATTTGTGCATGGAGGTGTCCCTTAGCCATCTGGGACCCCTCAGGGGAGGTTGATTGCTGACAGTCAGACATCCCTTTCACAATCCGGGACAACTGGCTTCTAACTGCTCAACTGCCTGCCTGCCTGATTGCCTCTGACCACTTCTGCCTGCCAGCCTCACCGCCCCCTAACTGCTCCCCTCCTGGCCTGATCACCCCAACTGCCCTCCCCTGCCACAACCCAGCTCCTCCACCAGGACCCACCTCCTCCATGGGAGACTGCAGAGATGCCAGGACTGGCATCCTCCACACCATGTGGAGCCGTGGGACACCCAGGCCTCATTGCGCAGAGCAGCCACCAGGCCCCACCTCCACTGTGTGTGTAGCCATCTTGTGGCAGCCATCTTGTGGCAACATCATGCATGAGAGCCACCTAAGTTTTTATTAGTATAGATAGTACACATTTCTGTTTATTAGCCTCTCACATTAACATTTCCAAAGTCTCCCTTTTCCTTATTACTCAGTTTCCAAGTCTATTGGCTATACCTGTTAACGTCCTCTGACTAAAGCTTAGGCTTCCTTAGCTTCTCTTGAGAACATGCATGTCCCTTCCAAGTATGCCAAGAGTATTTTGGGGACACATTTCACAATCATTCTCATGAAAGTCAGCAGATAAAACAATTCCTCTTGGTATCACGTATTACCACTTCTTGTATAGATATTCCTCCTCTGGATACTAAAACAGACACAAACTTATTGTTCCCCTTTAGGTAAGAATGATTGTTCTAGGCTATAAAGGTGTCTTAACGGGCACTATAATAGAGTTCCTTATTATCATTCAACATCTTCCAAACCCAGGGATCGAGGGCATTGCAACAAGGCCTTGTGGGCAACTGTTAATTGTCCCCAATATCTGTTCTCCCTTTATTTCATAGCAATAGTTTTACTTGAGTACATGGCTACTAATGAAAGAACTTTCTTAGACTTTATTGCAAAGGAATATGTCCATACAACTAACTCTGACCAGCACAATATGAGAAGTTATATGTGTCTCTTCCAGATCCTTTTTTTTTTTAAAACAATTGGGCATGCACTCCCTGACACCTTCCTTCTTCCCTTCAACTGCCTGGGAGATGGAGAGAAAAAGAACCGCTCTCTCGGATCCAGAGGTAAAAGCTGAGTTTGGCAGAGCCACCTCACAATTCTGATTATTACAGAGAAATTATAAGAGACAGTATTAAAAGAGAAATAAACTGTCTAATTTAAATCACTGTATTTTGAAGCAGCGTGACAGCAGTTTGTGACAGCAGTTTTAGGGTATATATAGCAAATTCACCTCCCTTTTGAGTTCATATAAATTTCCCAAATCTCATAGGTAGAAGAATTTTATAAGACAAATAAGCCCAACTCTAATAATAATGCTTTATTACACAAGTCTATCATAAAAATCTAGAAGGGCACAAATAATAGTTATATAACCCTCTGTAGTAAACAAAGAAACAAGCAACACTGTTTTGCATTTCAAGCTCAGTAAGTTTTCAAGAACCCCAAATTCTTTCTTTTACATCTGGTGTAAATAGGAGTTATCTTCACTAAATATTATTATCTGAAAAAAGAAATTACTATGTCTCCCCTCAAAAAAAATGTAAGCATGACCACCAATCATACATTTTTCCAAACAAAACCTGAAAAATGTGCTGAGCAGTTGTGAAAATTGCCTCCTTATAGATTTTAAATTGTTTCTTTACATCTCAAGCTGAGTGTTATGATTAAACCTCCCTCCCAAAGGGAGACACACTACAGTGTTGTTCTATCCATTGGTGATAAGGGATGCTATTTTTTCTTTGTGGATTAGAGAGGAAACAGATGTCCCGTAATCCACATGTTTTATAAATAGTGTTAACCATATACTCTCCCCTGAAGTAATATTCTGTCTCAAGAATAATAAATCCACATCTCTTTTTACCCTTTTTTTTTTTAATCCTCACCCGAGGATATTTTTAGAGAGAGTAGAAGAGAAAGGGAAAGACAGGGAGAAATATTGATGTGAGAGAACACATCGATTGGCTGCCTCTTGCAGGCAATCCGGCCAGGGCTCAGCCTGGGGAGGGGCCTGCAACTGAGTTACGTGCCCTTGACTGGAATGAAATGGAACCTGGGATCCTTCAGTCCACAGGCCAGCCAATGTTCTATCCACTGAGTCAAACCCATTAGGGCTCTTTTTACCTTTTCTGCTTCATTCCTAGAGGGCACATAATGTCACCCTAAAGAGAATCTATGAAAACTATTGGGTAGGTACTTCTGCCAGTGGAAGGAGAAAATATGAGTAGACTTTATTAGCAGTTGTGATCCAGGAAATATTGTGATGGAAATTCTTCATGTGATGGAAATTCTTCAGGATATAGGATCCCAGGTGCCAGTTTGAGGATGACTTCTCTAGAGTGCACAGGCTCACTCCATCATCATTATCATCATCATCAACATCAAACATTACTATCAACAACTGTGTGAACTTTAATCTCCTTGTGTTAGGAATTGTGTTTGGAGGCAGAGAATCAGAGAAATCCCTTACCCAGTAAATTTCAAAGAAGAGGAAATGAAATGTAAATTTGTTCTACATTTCTCAACATCTGCTTCAGACATTTAAGATGCCTTCTAGAAACATACTAACATCCTTTTATCTCTCTTATCAACTTACTTATTATCTCATATCAACAACCTGGACTTTTTTATGTCATTCTACATATCGTTCTAAAGAAGTCACCCCTCCCTTTCCCCATTCTCCATTCCCATTGCCTCCAACACCATCTGTATTGTACAAGTGCTATCCTATAGATTGATCTGAAACACACCTTTCTGTTTCTATACTATTCAATCTATACCAATCACAACTGATACACATTGATTCTGATGTTAAGCAATCTGTCATGGATGTGTCATTTTACCAAAAACTCAGTGAATGGAGGTATAAATGTTACTACTTTTTTTTTTAGCATTGAGTACAAAATAACACTAATCATTGTTCTTCAGTTCTTTATGTTATGGCTGGCATAAGACATAGATAAATTAGTACTCTACAGAGTGACATGACACACTAGGATCATTTTTTAAAATATTTTTATGGATTTTAGAGAGAAAGAAGAGGGAGAGAGAGATAGAAATATCAATGATGAGAGAGAATCATTGATTAGCTGCCTCCTGCATGCTCCTCACTGGAGATCAAACCCACAACCAGGGCATGTGCCCTTGACCAGAATCGAACCCACAACCCTTCAGTCTGCAAGCCAAATCTCTATCCACTGAGTGAAATTGGCAAGGGCCTCACTGGGATCATTTTGAAAAGCATACAACCATAAGCCAGTTCACTATATTTCTTGCCTTGCTATTGAACACTAAATCTTTGGAAGCAGATTTTTTTACTGCTTTAATGTACATTCCTTTCTACTTAATTGCCCTACCCCAATCATCCAAATAAAGTGTTCCAAATGGACAGAGCTTTGTGAAAATAGTACTTTCATTAATACCAACATGATTACTCTACCTAGTTTCACTGCTCACTAATCCTTAAAGGCACTAGTTCATAAAGTAGGTGAGAACCTATGTATTGACACTCGCACTCAAAAACTTACAGTATTTTTACACTGTTCATCTGAGAAGCATTCACTGTGCATTCCTCCCCCTGCATCAAGCAGTATACTCTGCTACAATACTAAAGTGCCTTACTCATTTAGCAATCCCAAAGCAATGTCTTCAGCCCTATAGAATGCTCTTTTGTTCAATTCCTTTCTAATTCAGTCCTATCTGAATAGTTGACTAGGTGATTCCAGAAGGGACAATAGAGAAAAGCAAAATTCTGAATTTGAATTGTTCTCATAGTTGGGCTTATCTATATATATATAAGCCTAAGTAACCAGCTGACTGGCCGACCAACCAACATATGTCAGTAGCTATGACATACACTGACCACCAGGGGGCAGTTGCTCAATGCAGGAGCTGCCAAGCAGTGGTCACTTGGCAGTAGCAGTTCTCAGGTGACACACCCAGAACCAGAGAGGAAGGAGCCCGATTCTAGGGTATGTCACCTGAGAACTGCCCTCTCACAATCCAGGACCCTTCAGGGGATGTCAAAGAGCCAGTTTGGTTTTAGCAGGATCCCCACAGTCCAGGCTGAGGGATCTCACCGGTGCATGAATCTGTGCACCCAGCCTCTAGCCCATTGGATTCTCGCTTCCAGTCTGGCTCTCCACTGGGCCTCTAGCCCATTGCAGAGGTCATGGATCTGGCCCTTACAGAAACTTTTCAACTAGATTAGCTAAATGATGAAACATACAGGGCCTACTGGCTGTGGCCCCAACATTTGGCACCCACACTGGTCCATCCACTTAATATTGATTTCCAGTGGAGGCAACGAATTTTCCCACTACCACTCTCAGCTGGGAAATCGGCCACAGCTTCCCTCCTTCTGAGCAGACAGTAGCACCAGCAGGCAACCTCTGAGGAGAGAAGGATAAAAGGAGCAGCTCAAGTGGGAAGGAGGTTCCCACTGCCACAGGACTCCACCTGGGCAGAAGGGCCTGGGTGGGAGCCTGATATTGAGCAGGGTCCTGCCCTAGGCCAACTAGATTCCAGGCTAAGTAAATCTTGTTTGCTAAATAATTGCATTTTGCAGCTAAATGCCCACAAGTCATCGGTTACTGCCAAACTTAGGGTGAAGTGAGATGAACGAAGTGAGACAGATACAGAGAGAAAGAGACATATTATTGGAAAAAGAGAGGAGGGAGCCCGATTCTGGGGTGCATCACCAGAGAACCACCCACTTGCAATCCAGAACCCCTCAGTGGATGTTGGAGTGCCGGTTTTGGCAGATCCCCACAGGCCAAGCCAAGGGACTTCACAAGTGCATGAACCTATGCACCAGGCCTCTAGTGTAATATAAAAATTAATGATCCTAAGGATTGTGTATTGCAATATATTATGATGTTGAAATGCTCAATTCTATCCTGAGACATATAGGACTAGAATACAAAGTGTTTTTGACAGAAAAATGAGAGACAGAACCATGTTTTGCTTTGTTTAGCTCAGTCTGAAAGGCTATGTTAGTGTGAGATAATCCTGCCCTCTCCCTTTCTCCCTCCCTCTTCTCCAGGGAAATGAATCGCACCTAGTTGCTGCCCTTGATATGATGTTTGATATTCTGCATTCCCATCAGCCCTGCACAGCGAGGATGATGTCAGCACAGTTGACATTGTTAGATCCCTGCTCTGCTTACATCAACTCCCTGTCGCTCTGGCATCAGATGAGTGTGGCAAAGGGGAGAAGGCATCATCTTCTTAGCAACCAAGCTCCTGTGTCCAGAATCCAGAAATGACATATGGCACTTTGCTTTGGAGATTTCCAGAGCTTCCCAGAATTTCAGCCTGATTGGAATACTGTTGTTCTGAGTTTTTAAAAAAAAAATTGTTACTTATCCTCTTCCCATCAGGATGTGTATTCTTTTACATTTCAGATGAAAATGTTTATCACTACTTTTTTTCACCAAAGTCCCCATCCCATATTTCTTCAGTTCTTCTAGGATATACCTTATATACCTTATCAACATTTGAGAAAGAATCTCACTTCTAGTTAAAGGTGTAAAAACTAAAATGAGACCTTTCTATTGCCCTTTTACCTCAATTAAAGATATATATATATATATAATATAAGCAATCAAATTGAAAATAAAAATGATTTGCTAGCTATAACAGTAATCTCTTAAAATGACTCCAAAGAAAGTATGCCAGTATTTCTGTGTCTAATTTGTTAAATTATACCCATTTAGCAAAAAATACCACACAATAAACTCAGACGATTGCCATCTATATAGACATTCAGTCATATATTCATTATCTGGGTGGTGGGAGAGAGGAGGACTCTAAGAGGATATTTTAGAAAGTCCTGTGCTATAGTAGAAGAACTGTGGTAAAGCCATGCCACCATTCTACAGAATTCCCAACAATGGAGATTTGATGTCTACTTTGCAAGAGCGATCTCTCCAAGTTATTGCGGCCATTTCACATAAATAGTCCCAGTTATTATGTAGTTCTTTTTCTGTTCACTGATTCATCCAACAAACGTTCCTGGGTAGGATCTCTCTCTCTGTGATACTTAGAATCAAATAGGAGAGGTAGGTAAATAATTAGACCACCACAGCAGTACTATGTGATAAGTGCTCTCATAAGAAATAAATCCAGGGTGCTGAAAGCAAGGAGAAGATGATATGTAGGAAATGATCCTCAGAGAAGTCAGCCTTGAGTTTTTATAATTCTTTTTTTTTTTTTGTAATAGTTTGAAAATAGTTTTCTTAAGTTCATCACACCTGATCCATCAAACATTACTTCTAAAAGTTTTAACAAGTAACTCTATTCAGTCTAGAGAGTTCATTTGCCTCCTGACATGTCCAGGTTTCCTTGAACATCCACATTCAGCAAAATGAGAAGCAGGTATTACACTTGGCCTCTTGTGGCAGGGAAAATAAGAGTTCAGAGAAATATCTCTTTAATTCTCAAGATCTGAATATGTATATAGACCTTGTAGTTTCTCCTCCACAGCTACCTTCTGTCTCCCAGCAGATTACTTTACAAACTATATCATAACTGCTTATTTAATTATCCCTTACTTTCAAGAGACTGAGCTCTTTGAAAGTACATTTCTGTTTTACTTACCCCACAGTATCCTCTAGGTATCCCCACTATATTACCTGGGCCCTGGAACAAAGCAGATGCTCAACAAATACTTTTGTTGAATGAATCTTTTATCTTTTTGCATTCTATCCTAATTTTGATGCTGTCTTTAAACCTATAGTTTGCTGGTTTGGAGCAGTGTTTACTAACTTTTTCCTTATACTAGCTCCCATAGAAAATGATAATATTTGTAGGGTGCACTGATATAAATGGTAGAGGCTGCTCCAGGCTGCAGGCTATTAGCCCTGGGCCCTGACTGATGTCCCAGGACCCCATTTTCCATAGAAGCTCTTTGGTTTATAAGTATTAAAAAGGGAGAGTAAAACAGGTTAACTTTCTTCCACTTGACTCTTTGTGTCCCAGCTTTGCATCCCAAAGTTTTGTAGTGTTTTTCCTGTTAACTTTCAGTTTTAAAAATATCATTTTAGGAAACCTTGCATACTGCTGGTTGGAATACATAATGGTGCCAACATTGTGGGGAACAGTATGGTAACTTCTCAAAAGTTAAACATAGAATTACCATGTGATCCAGCCATTCCACTTCTGGGTATATACACCCAAAAGAATTGAAAGTAAGAACTTGAATAGATATTTGTACACCATGTTCATAGCAGCATTATTCACAATAGCCAAAATATGGAAGCAATCTAAATGTCTATTGATGAATGAATGGCTAAACAAAATGTGGTATATACATACAATAGAATATTACTCAGCTTTAAAAAGAAACTTCTGACACAATCTACAACATGATGAAACTTGAGGACATAAGTGAAATAAGCTAGTCACAAAAGGACATTTGTATAAGATAACTTAGAATAGTCAAATTCATAGAGAAAATTTTAAAAAGGAAAAGAAAATGGTGGTTGCCAGGGGTTCAGGGGAGGGAGAAATGGAGAGTCACTATATTATTAGTATCAAGTTTCTTGAAAAGATGTAAAAGTTCTAGACAGGGTTGGTGGTGAGGGTTGCAGAGCAATATGAATGTACCTCATGCCATAAACTGTATACTTGAAAATAATTAAAATGGAAAATTTTATGTTATGCATATGTTACAATAAAAGTAACATTTTTAAATGGCACTATTCAAAACACAAAATGATAATAATTATTACTGTTAACTATTTGTGGAATGATTAATGGAATGCTTAGATGCACTGTTGACTTGTCCAGACATTATGGAAGGCACTTTGTTTCTCATCTTGCAAAGTCGAGATTGTCAATAAATTCTCATTAATCTCACCCCAACCCAGCCCATCATTTGTACCTCCAGTATCTGTTGTCCAGATGGGTTCCTAACATTCCACAGATTATGAAATTCTCAAATCATTTCAGAATGGATCTCAACTTGACTTCTTTGTCATAAGCAAGCACAGAGCCATATACTTTTCCATTCTCCTTCTTGTCTTAAATTTTTAATAAAATCTGATTGATTAACATTTAAAAGCAAACACAAAAGCCTTGATCGACCTGCACTTACATTGATCAATGCTTCCAAGAAATGCAAAGCGCTGGTCTCTTGAAAATGGAACATAGTTTGGGACTGACAGATTTTCATAGTGTGCCTAGCATTAGATTAACACTTTTCTCATGATGTGTTTACACAGCACAGGACAGAATTTAACATGACTTAAATAGCCTATTCTTTTGCTCATTTCACTCACTGACTTTCAAAGGCAAAAATTAGACATGTTTTTTTCTCTCTCTCTTACCCAGCTTCTATGCCTTCTTTCTCCCCTTCATCTTAGACTCTTAATTTAAAGTCTCATTTCTCATTCTTGTGTAAGACATCAAATGGGGAACAGGTTAAAGAATAGTCTTGTTGGGAATAAATAGCAGAAACTGCCCAAAAAACAGGACCCAATTATAAAATCACATAGAATTTTATAATCAACCCAGGAAAAATGGTCAGGAGCATGTCTAGAAACCAAGTTTAGCATTTTAATCTCTTCATAATACAATACATAATTGAAACAAAGCAATTTGGAGCTTACATTTCAGTTGCTTGAACATTGCAGTTTCAACTCCTTTCAAATTGCCTGGCTCATAGTAGGCCTTAATTCTACTCCTCAGAACCTCCTTCTAAATCAGTAAGTGATGCCAGTGTCTGTCAAATTGCATAGTAGAGAGCAATGTAGATAGGTGAAAAATTTATTACAATACTTTCTATTTCACTGAGCCATGGACCTGAGGGTCTAGGAAATGTTCACCGGAAGATTTATATCTACATTGAAAAACCATCATTGTAATAATAAGTAGGAGAGGATAAGAAGGAGTTTGACTTTCTCCTCGCAATGGGGATCTATTTAAAAGTTTTAAACAAGAAAGGAATATGATTAGATTTGCATTTGGAAAGATCTGCAGTTTGGAGATGAGATTGGATTGAGGGCCAAAAAATAAGTTTTTTTAAAAAATCTAAGTGCTTCGTGGGTAAATTTTTAGAAGATAAAGTGTTGGCCTTGGAGAAGCCCTGAAGTTTCACTGGGTCCCATAACCCACTGTGACAATAAACAACTTCAAATCAGAAATGATCCCAATTAGACTTGGTCTGCTCATGCTCCTTCCACATTCAAAGCATTGGCCAACTTCTAGAGGGGCTCTTTGCTTTTTAGCTTCTCCTAGGAATCTCTTCCTGTGTGTTCCATAGGTGCCTCAAATTCAACATGCCCCAAACCAATAGCCTTTTTCTGTCCCCTCCCCCTCCTTGACTAGAACTATGCATTTTGTATTTTTTTTATTTCAGGGAACAGTATTGTCTTCTTTAGTGGACACTTAAAGCTGGGAATCTTTGCTCTCCCAAATTTCTTCCTTTTTCTTTACCATATACATCTGTGTACTATTTCATTCTATCTCCTAAAAACGTCTTAAATATCTTCCTCTTCTATGACCTCATTAATTGTGCCATAGTCCAGACCCTGTCATCTTTTACTTCAACTATGATAACAGTGACTACCAGGTCTCACTGTGTCCAGTCTTTCTACCTGAAAGCCCCTCATCCACAACTGTTGCTGCATTGAACTTTCTCATATGCAGATCTGATCATGTTGCTTCCCACCTTAAAATCCTGCAGTGACTGAGACAAATTAAAACTCAAGTTTCTTTCTATGTCTCCATGCGGCTCAACCTTTTACCCAAGTTGCCTATTTAGCATCACCTCTTGTTAACTCCAATTTCAGCATGCCAGCCCTAGTCACCATCTTTGATGGAGAGACCCTTACTTGAAAATGTCCAACTCCATTTCCCTGTACCCTAAGAAAAACTAGCCACTCTTTTTGCTCTGTGCTCCAATAGCACTTGGTAAATGTTTGACTCTAACATTATTGCTTTGCCTTGTAGTTATTCATTTACATGTCTTCCTCCTGCCCTCTAAACCCTATGTCTTAAATCTGGTTCCACTGGCTCCAGCATGAGTTTTGGGGGTTCTAGGCTCCTTCAAATAACATGCATAATTCTGTGTAAAAGTGTTGTTACACACATGCAGGTAATTTTCATCTGCTCTCAGAGGTGTCTATGACCCAAAAAAAGTTAAATATTTATGAACTTTTTAAGGGCACAGAATATATTGTGTGCTCTTTTGTATAACGAGTTTATTGAAGAGTC
Source organism: Murina feae (assembly GCA_004026665.1). Classification (NCBI taxonomy): domain Eukaryota; kingdom Metazoa; phylum Chordata; class Mammalia; order Chiroptera; family Vespertilionidae; genus Murina; species Murina feae. The sequence goes on from PVJC01024098.1 coordinate 21,562, forward strand.
TGATCCCAGTGGGGCATAAACATGAAACAGTTTTATTTTTCTCTAATCCTTACTTTGAACCATGTTCTGTCAAATCTTTTATTCCTGCTCTTTAATTACATCTCAGGCAGATCTCATAGCTTTCTGGTCTCTTTTAGTTAATAAAAAGACCAGTTTATTTGTTCGGGTCCTGATTCAAACAAATCCACTCTAAAAACATATCTTTGAAGCAATCAGGGAATGTGTATATGGACTAAGTATTAAAGAACATCATGAAATTATTGCTAATATTGTTTGATATAATAAAACTGTGGGTCTGGCTTTTTAAAGTATTTAAGCTTTAGAGCTATACACAGAAGTGTTTTCAAACTAAGACTATATGATATGTTGGATTTTATTTATAATACTAGGGGCCTGGTGCATGAAATTCGTGCACTGGGGGAGGGGGGGATCCTCAGCCCAGCCCCCTCTGTAGTTCACTCTGATCACTGGCTCCACCTCTGCCCCTCCAATCCCAGCTCCAACCCTGACCATGCCTGTAACCTCTGGCCAAGGTGCAGACCTGGGCAGGGGACCCCCAGACCCCTCTGATCACCAGCTTCACAGAGCCCAGGCCTCTGTGATCACAGGCTCTTATCCTGCCCCCTGCCATCGCTAGCTCTGCCCCTGCCCCCCTGCAGCCTCTGGCCAAGGCTGCAGGCCTGGGCAGGGGACCCCAGACCCCTGATTTGTCAGCTCTACCAGTGCCTAGACCCCTGCGATCTCTGGCCTTGCAAAGGCAAAGGCCTCTGGCCTGGGCAGGGGACCCCCAGCCCCCGCTGATCACCTATTCCACCCCTCAGGACCCCCCCCCCCGCCTCCCCCGTTACTTCCCTGGCTAACAGGCCTGACCACTTCAGTGGTGGGGCTGAGCCGGACTGAGCACCGCCATCTTGTGGCTATGGGCAGCACCATCTTGTGGCTATGGGAGCCACCATCTTGTGGCCATGGGGGCAGCCATTTTTGTGACGGAGTGATGCCTAATTGGCATATTACTCTTTTATTAGATAGGAAGGATGTGGCTATGGGCACTGCCATATTGTGCCCATGGGGGAAGCCATCTTTGTTACAGTGATGCCTAATTTGCATTATTACTCTTTTATTAGATAGGATTCTAGACACAATGTTAAAATTATTAAAGTTGGAGAATGGGTAAAAGATATTCTTTTTTAAAATATTTTTATTTCCTTTAGAGGGAGAGGGAGAGAGAGAAATATGGATGAAAGAGAATATTGATTGGCTTCCTCCTGCTCACCCCCTACATGTGCTCTGACTGGAAATCAAACCAGTGACATCTTGGTGCATGGGACGATGTTCAAAACAACTGAGCCACAACAGCTGGGTGGATACATGGATATTCTTAATATCATTCTTTTTTGTGTGTGTTTGAAATTTTGCTAATAATGTACATGTTTTCTAAACTTAGTCCAATTCAATTTGTAACTTCATTCTCAGTCATATCCAATACTGTGGTGGTGTTTAATGACCAGCATCTTTGAGGGGACGGGGGAAGGGAGGTAAGAGGAAATAGCCCTGATTTGTAACATTTGCCATTTTTCATAGTGTAAATACAATCATGGTCAAGTTACCAACATAATACCATTGACTTTAGAGTTGGGAAGAGATAATGCACAGTTGCATAGTATTACATAGTTTTCTCACCACACAGATACACTAGAAGTAAATAACCACATAAAGTAAAATATAGTGATGAGCTTTATTAGTTGCCTTTGTTTATATGTAATTTATTTACTTAATTATATACTACTATAACTTAATTTTTAATAATGGCTGTGTAACAACTGACTTACAAAATTCCTGAAAATTTAACAACCTGCTCTGCCAGATCCAGAATACCATGCAATATCTTCCCCTTTCCCAAATGCCTAGTGCAGCAAATATTGAGAACTGCTGCCCTAACCTGAACTGAAGTGTCTCTGCTCCTTACTCATTACTGTGAACACACCCAGCTCCTGTCCGTCAGGCATCACCAGCCAGGGAAAAAGAGAGGCAAATAAATTACCCCCTTTCCTACTGCCACACTGCCTTCATGCTGCTCTAAATCCTTAATTCAGGATTGCCCCTTGAATGACATCCCAATTTGCTCCTTCTCTTCTTGAATCTTGTGTTTACTTCAAAATAGTTATGCACATAACTCTACAGTATTGAATAAGTACTTCCGTCTCTCATAAAACAATAGTTTAAATTTTCATAGATTGTATTTTAAAGGAAGGGGTTGAAACATTTTTGTTGCTAATAAACACTGTTAGGTTATTGATGCCTTAAATTACTAAGTACCCTCTTTGCTTAAGCTTAAGTACAACATATCTATTCATTATTTATAACCATTTAAAAATTTTAAGTAGTACAATCCATGCTGTTATTTACACTTGTCTTTTCCGTATTCTAAATTCTGTTACTTCAGTTCAACAATGGAAAACCATAGTATGCTTTTTCATATCCGTTAAGAAGACAATTTATTTTGACTACTTTTCCCAAAAAAAGAATAACATACATTTTATGTAGAAGAAACAAACACAACCAGGCAATTCTATCATCTAACATTTTATCGTTGCCAAAGTAAAAGAAAAAACTTATTAAACAGTATACATATTGCACTTCCTGTATCTTTACTCAACCTAAATAATACAAATTTACATGGATTTCCAAAGTACAAATTAAGTCAAAGATAGCCCCCCTAAACCAATTGGCTTACACTACAGATGAACCCTCTATGCATATAATAGGCCATTCTGTTATCATCATAGACTGACAATGCTGGAAGGAGTTTCTAGACAAAATCTCAATTCCCAGAGAGAGTAAAAGAATTTCAAGTTACCTTTCATTCATATATATATATATATATATATATATATATATATATATATACACACACATATATATATAAATTTTCATTTGTTCAAAATCTTAAATCTCTGAAAGTTCTTCACCGATTGCTTCGAAATTTTGACACAAGGTTGCATTCGAATACACACATGTTTTTATATGCTTACATTATATAGATGTCACACCCATGACAGGTAGAAACATGCTTTTTTTTGAAAAACAGCACCATCTGTTGGACATAAAAGCAACATACGCTATGAACTTAATATTATTCAGTCTAACATTCAAAACCAGGCAGTCACAAACAAGTCCGTCAACACTGTTGTGGAAGCAGATGAAGCAGTTAATTAAGCAACAGAATTTTGGAATTCACTCGATCTACCAGGGATGGAATTCAATTGGCATGTCAATTATCATGTTGTGAAATATCAACCAGCGTGGGGCTGGGTCTTGGGCTGGCCTGGGCTGGGGTTCATGGCGTGGGTGGCCACCACAGTCCCACCCACACTGGTGGCCGAGGGCTCACAGGGAGTGTGGCAGGTGAGGTGGGGCAGCTTCCTCAGCTCCTTTTTCCTCTGGCTTTTGGGTGGCTCGGCAAGGGGCCCTGCCAGCCGGAGTTGGGAGAGGCCAGGCTGTTTCAGGAATGGGGCATGGGACACAGGGCATGGGATGCAGGCTGCCAGTGTGGAGTGGGGGGTGCAGTCTGGCACTGGGGGGCCCGAGCTGCAGAGGTGCACATGTGTGAGGCCAGACCAGCCAGGCAGGGTGGGGGTGGCAGCATGCCAGGGGCAGGCACCTGAGAGGGCGCATAGTATACCCATAAGCATTGTGCAATTAAACATATTAGAAACATATGCTTTCTCTTTTCTTTCTTTTTCATTTAACCAGACTGAGCCACATCAACGCGTGGCCAGGGACAGCCAGTATATATCTAATATAATAAAAGAGAAACATGTAAATTTAACCATTACCGCCAGCCAATCAGAGCGGCTGTATGCAAATTAACCCAGCCAAGATGGAGGCCAACAGCCATGGAGCTAGAGCAAACCAGAGGATTCTCTTGCAACTGCCTGCCTAGGCTGGCTGAGCCTCTGCTCACGGCCATGCCCACCAGCCAATCAGAGCAGCTGTATGCAAATTAACCCAGCCAAGATGGAGGCCAATAGCCATGGAGCTAGAGCAAACCAAAGGCTTCTGTTGCAACTGCCTGCCTAGGCTGGCTGAGCCTCTGCTCATGGCCACACACACCAGCCAATCAGAGCAGCTGTATGCAAATTAACCCAGCCAAGATGGAGACTGGCAGGGCGGCTCTGCACTGGGAGCCTCCACAGCCGGCCAGCATAGCTGTGCCAGGTGTGTCAGCTCAGTGGGAGGGGGGGTCCGGCCTGGGGCCTCCTTGGGGCGTCCAGGAGCAGCTGTCCTGGGTCTGCTGCCTGGCTCCACCCCCCGGGGGCCTCTACCAGGCGTGTGGGAGAGTGGGTCCTCCACGGGGCTTGCAGGAGCAGC
>PVJC01024099.1:0-13528 GCA_004026665.1 Murina feae
GCTCCTATGCATGCATGCAGGTCCTTCAGTTGATCTCTTAATTCCCCCCCAACCATCCCCAGCCTTCCAGCTGTAGGATGATAGTCTGTTCAAAGCTGTTCTGTCTCTGTATTTGTTTATGTTTATCATTTTATAATGGTCTTTATTATCCATAAATAAGTGAGGTCATGTGGTAGTTTTCTTTTATTGACTGGCTTATACTTTTAATGAATATAAAATAATGTTTGTGAAATTGCTTGGAATAGCTTTGCTTACAGTACATATATATTACACTTTGGTTGAAACTGTAGAAAATTTTGTCTAGAAATTATAGATAGGCAGTAGATAGATAACACTTATTGCCTTCTATTAGGGAGATAATTTAACTAATAAAGAAAAAGATATGCATACATTTAAAATAATTGCATATATAAGCTAACCTTTGCTATTGTGCTATTGCTATATTATTCAGAATGAAGTAAATTTTCTATCTTTGAATAACTTGGACACTTTTTATACTCTATTTATATTTTTTATTATGTTTTATGTTCTATGTCTGAAACACACACACACACACCAATTCTATTCTGTTGCAGAAATACTTGGCATCAATTTAATAATACTGTATTACTTTCTTTATATAATGTTTGTTGTATAACTGCTCAGTGGCAATGACAATGATAGAAGAAAGGTAGGAAGAAAGCACCATGAGTGCTGAGTAGAGGAACTTAAGCTGGGCCATGGAGACTGAGCGCCACTGAAAAAAAATTATTCAGAGAATAAGTATAAAATGGTTCCAAAGAATAAAACAGCACGACAATAAAGGAAGCAGGTGTGCATGTGGCATGTTTGGGAAACAGTGGTTACACAAATTTGGATGAAATTAAGAATACTAAGAGATAAACTGGGAGAAGTAATTCTGCTTAAAACACTAATACAAAAAGATGTTCAAGTGATGATAGTAGATAAAATGTATAAAAATCTTATTTTTCTGATGAATGAACAGGGAGGGCATAGCCTAGATTTGGCAGAGCTGCCCACAATCAGAGAAACTAAGCAATTGGAGTCACTCATTAATTTCCATCTATTCTTTTCTGGCATGCAATATAGAATAAACTGATTATATAACTATATAATGCTAAAATATGACAGCTCTCCTAAAATAAAAGTCTTTCTAGTACTCTATTTTTAAATGGTTTTACTTCACCAGCTGGCAAAGGGCTCAGAAACCTCTCAACATAAAACCATTCTCATCTTTTCAAGTCATTAGTTTTTTGGTGAAAATCATGGCAAGCCAGACCTCATGCTGAGGACATCTGCATCTGAGCATCACAAAGCAGCCTTGAAACCCCGCAAACCTTAGATCCAAATGGGCTCCCACATTTGACTTGCAAGATAGCTCCATTTTCTTCTTCTTTTTATTAATCTCCAAATAATTTGAACTGAGAGCTATTTCAAGCTGTATTACAAAGTTAGTGAAACTTAATTACTCCTAGTGCAAAATGTAAGAAACAAATGAATAAGTAAAATTAAGGATGCAAAGGAGACAACATTCATGTATTAGCCCCATGTTTATTTCATTCATTTATTGTATAGCGGTAAGTGTTATTTAAAAAATGTAGATAACATTTGAAGAGATTCGGAAATGGTATGCTGTGAAAAGCTTACAATTACAAGTTAATATCATAGCTTCCGTCGTAAGTTACATATCTGAGTGTGAAGCCTTTAGATATCTCTCTCTTCTTCCTGTAAGCATGTGAATTATTAGAGATATTCTGGTGCCCTCATCAATGAGATGATATGAGCATAGATGTCTTGCGCATAGTATATGATCAGTAAATTTTGGCTATCATTATTATTGCTTATCAGCACTTGCCCTCAATATTTACTTTTACAAATGCTGTGTATTCTTTTATATTTCAATCTTTATAGAAATTGGTTTTGTTGTCTATTATTGTTATAATAAATTACCACAAATTTGTGGCTTTAAACAGCATTATTTTTTTTTTCCTGGAGGTCAGATGTACAAAATTAGTTTTATTGAACTAATGTCAATGTGTCAGCATGGTTGCATCTCTTTCTGAAAACTCTGGAGGGGGCTATATCTTCTGACCTTGTCCTGCTAATGGAGACCACTTACATTTCTTGCCTCATGACTCCGGTCCTCTGTCTTTAACCAAGCAGTGCAGCATCTTCAAATTTTCCCCTGTCTCCGACCCTTTTAACTTCCTCTGTCAGTTATAAGGGTCCATATGAATTATTCTGGGTAATCTCCTACCCGAAAACCTAGAAAACATGTATTTGTAAAGATATATGCACCCCTGTGTTCTTTGCAGCATAGTACACATGGCCAAGACATAGAAAGAACCAAAGTGTGCTTTGATAGAAGATTGGGTAAAGAAGACGTGGTACAAGGAACACAATGGAATACTACTAAGCCATAGGAAAAGACAAAATACTGCCACTGTGGCAACATGGATGGACCTTGATAATATGCTAAGTGAAATTAATCAGGAAAAGCTAAGAACTAGATGATTTCACTCATATGTGGGATATAAAACTGAAACTCGTGAACACAAACAGCAGTGTTTGGAGTCATGAGGAAAGGGGTGGGAGGTTGAGCATGAATGGGGCTTAATATATGGTGACAGAAAATAATTTCCCTGGGTGATCAGCACACCATGCACTATATAGATCATTTCTTATAGAAATGTGCACTTAAAACCTATATTGACCCTATTAACCAGTACTACCCCACTAGGTTTAATAAAATCATTTTAAAAATGATTATTTAATCACACTAAATCCTTTTTGTTTTGCAAGTAACATATTCACAGAGATTAGTGTGTGAGTATCTTTGAGGAGCCATTATTCTTCCTACCACACTTAATTTTTCTTCTAATAATTTGGAAAAAAAACCTGCTAACTACTGATTTACCATACTAACCTAAGTAAGAAGATTACTGCTTCTTACAACTCTGTCTCTACCTGAATATTCTAGTCAATCTGAGTTCTCTTTGTTTGCTACATTCTGTATCAGTGTGTTAACGAAAAAACTCAATGAAACCTGTAGAGAATTTTGTGAGTTTATTTGAGCCAAACTGTTGACATATGCCAGGAAGCAGAACCTCAATGAATTGAGATAATGCTCCGGAGAATGGGAGTTTACACGGTGCTTTTATAAATTTACCATCAAAAGGAAAACACGTAAGTGGGTTACATGAAATTCATTGGTGATAGGTTAAGGAGGTGGGATAAAGCAAAGCGGGGAAATCCCTGGGATTGGATAAAAAGCAAAATGACGTACACATATCCAGGTGAATGCAGGATCAATTAATATGATAATGAAGGAACTTGTGGTATCTGTCCTGGCGCCCAGCACATTTGGCTGTGCCCCAGGGGCTTCAGAAATAGGGAAGTTACAAGTCACCCAGACATTTCACAAATACATTATCTTAGAGGCAAAAAGACAAATGCTCAGTAAAGATCAAAGATGATTTCTGTCAGGGAAAACACTGACCCAGGATGTGGCCACCCACCATAACCTGTTTGTAGATAAATGTCTAGTTTTCAGACCATCTTTGTGATTACTCTAGGTCTCTGAGCCTGCAGGACTGCCATGCAGGCCTCCACTGAGCTTTTCACGCTAGCATGTGGCTCCTTTTGTCCACAAGTGTAATGCTGTTCTCAAACAGAAGCAATCTTGTGCCATTGTTATGGCTACTCAGTCATTTAATACCTATTTCATATTATTCAACTGTCTTAAGCAGATATAAAATAGAAAAAAATTGGTGAGATAATACATATGTAAAATGATTAGCTTGAAAAATGCTTAATAAAAGTTACTGTTATTATTACTATTTTTAGAGTCCTGTAGGAAAACTAGCTCCTCTGTTGTTCAATTGCGTTATTCAGTATTCTCCAAGACCCCTAGTGCAGTGGTTCTCAGCCTGTATTTACATTACTGTTATGAAGTAGCAACAAAAATAATTTTATGTTTGGGAGTCACCACAACATGAGGAACTGTATTAAAGGGTTGTGGCATTAGGAAGGTTGAGAAGCACTGCCCTAGTGGATCCTAGAAACATCAGACAATACCTAATGCATACTATATTTTTGTATATATTTTCTTATGATAAAGCTTAATTTATAAATTAGGTGTGGTGAAATATTAACAATGATAAAATAGAACAATTGCAATAATATACTATGATAAAAGTTATGTGAATGTGGTCTCTCTCTCTCTAAATATGTGATTGTGTTTTACTCACCTGTCTTTTTATGATGATGTGAGATGATACAGTGCCTATGTGATGGATGAAGTGAGGTGACTGACGTAATCATTGTAACAGTGTTAGGCTTTTATCAGGGTGACTTGAACACAAGAACTGAGATATGGTGACAGTTGATCTGATAACCAAGAGGGCTAATGAGTAAATAAAAGGAAGGTAGGTAATAGCTGGACAAAGAGACAATTCACATCCTGGCTGAGATGGAATGGATGGTAGAAGATTTTATTAAAGTACTCAAAATGGTGCTTAACGTAAGATTTGATTTTGGGTAATAGGCACAAAAAATATGGAGATCATATATCATAGAAATGTACACTTGAAACCTATATAATCTTAACTAATTTTACCCCAATACATTTAATAAGAAGAAATAAGTAAAATAAAATTTATGAATTGTGTATTTCTAGATTTTTCCGTTTAACATTTTTTTCTTTATTGATTAAGGTAAATATGTGTCCTTATCCCCTCATTGTCCCCTCCACCCCCCACCTCTACTCATGTCTTCACCCCGGAGGTGTCTGTGTCCATTAGTTAGGCTTATATGCAGCGTGCAAGTCCTTTGGTTGATCTCTCCCCCTTACCCCTACCTTTCCTCTGAGGTTTGACATTCTGATCAATGCTTCTCTGTCTCTGGATCTGTTTTTTGTTTATCAGATTATGTTGTTCATTTTATTCCACAAATGAGTGAAATCATATGATATTTATCTTTCTCTGACTGGCTTATTTCGCTTAGCATAATGCTCTCCAGTTCCATCCATGCTGTTGCAAATGGTAAGAATTCCTTCTTTTTTACAGCAGCATAGTATTCCATTGTGTAGATGTACCACAGTTTTTTTAATTCACTCATCTGTTGATGGGCACTTAAGCTATTTCCAAATCTTAGCTATGGTAATTGTGCCGCTATGCACATAGCGTGCATATATCCTTTCTGATTGGTGTTTCTAGTTTCTTGGGATATATTCCTAGAAGTGGGATCACTGGGTCAAATGGGAGTTCCATTTTTAGCTTTTTGAGGAAACTCTATACTGTTCTCCACAGTGGCTGCAACCAGTCTGCATTCCCACCAGCAGTGCAGGAGGGTTCCTTTTTCTCCACATCCTCTCCAGCACTTGTCCTTTGTTGATTTGTTGATGACAGCCATTCTGACAGGTGTGAGATGGTACTGCATTGTCATTTTGATATGCATCTCTCAGATGATTACTGACTTTGAGCATGTTTTCTTATGTCTCTTGGCTTTCTGAATGTCCTCTTTTGAAAAGTATCTATTTAGGACCTTTAGCCATTTTTTGATTGGATTGTTTATCTTCCTTTTGTTAAGTTGTATGAGTTCCCTGTAAATGTTGGAGATTAAACCCTTATCGGTGATAACATTGGCAAGTATGTTCTCCCATGTAGTGGGCTTTCTTATTGTTTTGTTGATGCTTTCCTTTGCTGTGCAAAAGCTTTTTATTTTGATTTGGTCCCATTTGTTTATTTTCTCTTTAGTTTCCATTGCCCTAAGAGCTGTTTTATCGGTAAAGAAATTGCTTTGGCATATGACTGAGATTTTGCTGCCTGCAGATTCCTCTAGTATTTTTATGGTTTCCCACCTTATGTTTAAGTCCTTTATCCATTTTGAGTTTATTTTTGTGAATGGTGTAAGTTGGTGGTCTAGTTTCATTCTTTTGCATGCATCAATGGATATGACTGTGTGATTTTTATCTCTCATTTAGTTTATGTGATATATCATGCTTATTGATTTGCAGATATTGTACCATTCTTTCATCCCCAGGATAAATCCTACTTGGTCATGGTATATGATCTTTCTGATGTAATGCTGGATCCGATTTGCTAGAATTTTGTTGAGGATTTTGGCATCTATGTTCATGAGGGATATTGGACTGTAACCCTCATTTGATATTTTTGAAAGTCAGTTGAGCACAGGTATCAGAACATGGAAATAAAACTGTGTGTAAGGGGGACTACTGTACACTCTCTGTTTTAGAAATTTAAATATTCCTTTGTCCCCAGAAATGCTATTGATTCCCTACTTCATGCCCATTTGTTTTAAGCCATAAACCTATGCCTTACAATAATAGAATATTTTATACTAGGGTCAGAAATGCGTTAGATTATTTTCCAAGCTCTATCCAGAGTTACAGATAAAATGTATAGATATAAATTTCACATCCTCTATTCCCAGTGGCAGAAGGTTTTATCATTATCACCATCATCATCTACCTCCTGTGCATTTGTCTGCCATCCATAAAACAATAAGACAGCTATATATTCACCAATTGATATCCTCCAAAATACCAGAGTGACAATATGGGCGAATAGGTAACATTACTTATTCTACTTATTAATCCATTGTAGTGTCTTTAATTTCTGTCATAGTAGCATTATAGATGAATGTGTGCAATTTCTTGCAGATTGGTGAAAATATGAAGTAGATAAAGAAAAATATGAAGTATGATAAAGAAATAGTCAAAGAAACTGTCAGAGGATCAGTAAAAAGATTACAACACCAAGAAAAACCTAACAAAGCACTGAATATATGCCATGAGCTGCTGAGTGCTTTATATAACAAAATAAAATTTAAAATGTTTGTATATTTTTAAATTCTTATTTCTTTATCATTGCCCCATCCCTTCCTCCCTATGCTTCAATGCAAAATTTTCTCAACATCATAGATTAGCTTTGTGATTTTAGCTAATTTGTTTAAATTTACTAGATGTCAGTATTATACAGAAATTAGGAAAATAATTCATTTTAGAAGTTTTCTTTTGAAATTATATATGATTCAGTATATATACAGCTTCCATCACAATGTCTGGTATTTATTATAAATTACTTTTCTTCTCTGTTTGTATTTGAGCTTGACCAATTTAATTTTATAGTACTATCTAGAAGTGGTATGAGTTTTATGAAAGGTTGTGCCACTATGTAAAAAGACTCCTTAAAGGTAATAATAACCAAATATGTATTAAATCTTGACAAAGGGCCAAGTTTTTAAGTGCTTTATTGATCTCATTAAATCCCAACAACAAACCCATTTAGATAGTGAGGTGAAATAAGGCGCTCTTGATTACAAGGCTATAAAATGCAGAGATGGGTTCTGATCTCACATGGTCTAGTCGAGAGCTTTTGACAATGGTGCTCAGTGAGCAGCAATATATAAATCTAACATTGTGTGTGTGTGTGTGAGTGTGTGTTTAAAATCTTACCAGGAATTGTCCCTTACAGTTATTTTCAAGAATGCAATATTAGCATATATTCCAACTTTTTTGTGCTTAATGCTTATGTAAATTAACTTCCTTTAAGAAAAAAGGGAAAATAAAATGCTTGTAAAACTTATAGTGGTACTGATATTACCATCCCATTTCCAAACTACATTTTTAATGCATTGAGTCAAAGCAAATTTAATTGAATTTTTAGATATATAAACTTTAAGTACAACAAATTAAATAAAGATGAATTTTACATGAATCCAACACATTTTAAAAATGTTTTTACTCATGCCTGGGGAGATTTATTTTGGATAGATTGTTCATATCCTTAAATTCCTCATGATCATTTCATTAAAATTTAACCAACATAATCCATATTCTGTCATAAATTAGTTTTGTGTTGGCTTAATATTCTGTGTAGAAAATTTTCTATTTTAATAGAAGAGAAACATTCCCTCTTTGTCCTATAAATGTAAAATACTTTTATATTTAGCAAATGCATATTTCCAAAGTTATTTGATTATTAAATAATTATAATTATTGAAATTTGATTGTTTCTTATTTTAATATAAATATCTCATCATCAGTATTATACTTACCTATACATCTGCTTTCATTATAATAAGTGAGATGGATACATGGGAAATATTCAGTTCTAGTTCCAACAATTTTCAGAGTGTAAGTAATAAGTACCCTTTAGTCAATAGCATATATATATACTATATTTATTTTCATATTTAAATGACTAGATAATTTGATATTCATTTCTCCTTGTACCTTTTTATACATAAATTTTAGCATTTTTTAGGACAACAACTAAACTTCAGATGTTTGGTTACACAGAATCAATCAAATAAACCAACAGATAAGATCTTATTTGGCAATCAAGTCCATTTTTTTACAGTATCCTCCAATGTAAAATTTTATAAAATTCTTTTTCAAGACTATCAAATGTAATCAGGTAGGCATTTTTGAGCCTAAACCTTGTATGCCCTACATTTTAAGCTTGTCATAGTAATAGAATAGAAGCTCTGGCTATTTCCATTTTTTAATCGTATTTTGATCACATAAATAAGTAAAGCAAACTATTGCCCTGAGACAGTTTGGTTTTCTCTTTCTTTTGCCATTAAAATTCCCTGCTCAAGTCTGCTACCTAACTCTTCTTATACAATTCTGTCATACACAACATTAGCATTTCAGATAGTAAGAAAATGGATGGCATCAATTTGATTTATTTTTCTCTCAGGTGAACAAAACACATGTTTTACAGAAACTAATAGTTGTATGCAGTTTGCCTACAAAATGATATAGCTGATATTTCAAGCAGTTGTTTGCAATCTGCTAGCTCATTAATTTTTAAAAAATATATTTTCATTGATTTCAGAGAGGAAGGGAAAAGAAGAGAGATATAGAAACATCAATGATGAGAGAGAATAATTGATTGGCTGCCTCCTGCATGCCCAACCTAGGGATTAAGCCCGCAACCCTGGCATATGCCCTGATGGTTTCATAAGAGATTTGTGAATAACAGGTATCTTTTTTTCCATTTCTCTTTCTGTTGTCTTACATAATAGCTTGATAATAGCCTAATTTTTTCTATTTCACCAGTAAGCCCCTATTGGTAAAAATAGACAATCGCTTTGGCCTTCACTATTATAGTAAGTTTTCTCCAGATAGCTGACTATGGTGTTTATGCTTACTGTTAGCTCTACCTGTAATCCTTGCCTATCATATGTTGCATGTCTAGACCCTTCTCATTCAGATCATGACTTACTGTGGTTTGCCTCCAAGTTGTCTAGTTTTGTTTCATGGGATTTTATAAAGATTATATATATATATATATATATGTACATGTACATGCTATGAAATACTTATACAAATATAAATAATTACTATAATTTACAACGTACCTTTTTATCTACCTTTCAAATTCTTGGCTGCAAAGTTTTGCCAAGTCTTTTTTAGGTAATTGCTATAATTTTGGCAGAATTTTTAAGACAACGCTTTTTGTCCTCATGGAACTCTTCATTTAAAAAAGAGAAAACATAATAGGAATGCAAATGTATTTTTAAAAGAAACAACCATGCTGAAATATGTTGGAAAGCTAATTGTCCTTCAGACTTTGTACCTGGAATATCAAGTCTTCTCCAGAGGACACATTAAACTGATGGTACAGTTTCCATCTCTAAAGGAAACTCAAGTTATACTTGATGCTCCTTCCTACTTGGCATTTAAACTGAACATGTTTGAGTTCCTTGTAACCTGAAGACCCTTTTGTGCAAATGGTTAGCAAATCAAAGCAGTTTGTTCTGCCTTCTGGAGCATTATTGTACTTAAATAAACTCAGAGAAAGATTTCTGAAATCAATAACCAAAATTCATTATCTTTATCTGAAAATTGTTTATCATGGGAGTGTTTTAAAGAGAAGTGAGAATGAACATTATTTACTAAGGCATTCCATTTCAGGAAGAGCATGTGTATGAATGCATGGCCTTCATTATTTCCCATTCTCCAAATAGTTTTAAAAGCTGTTTGTCAAGCACTGGAGACTGCTGTCTACATGTTCAAAGTATTGTAAGAATTTAAACAGACATGTTTCTCACCTTCCCTTCATGGACTTACATGTCAGCTAAAAACTAAACCAGGGATTTTTTTAATGCAATGATAAATGGTGTGGGCAAAAATAAAAGAGGGACAGTGAATGTCAAGGTAAGGAGTTGCCATTGTAATGAGATTTGCGAGTAATTCCTTCATAAGGTGACATTTGAGCAGGGAGTGAGGAAGTGATCCATGTAGGTAAATGGATAAAGGATGTAATAAGTAAAAGAAAAAGTGAGCAAAGGCCCAGAGGAAGGCTGTGCATAGTCTAGATTTTGAACAAACAGTGAGGAGCCCAAAATGAAAAAAAGATGAGCATTCGTTATAGACAGAGAAAAGGAATTTAGAGAGATAGGACTATAGCTTGGATTCCAAGTCATTGCATAAGCGACCTGAGAAATTTGTAATTGTATCTCCTGAGGAGCTTATATTTTATTCATTATTTTATTCTGAAGTACTTAATCATTATATAAATAGAAAAAATGGAGGTACAAAGAATATTAACCTACGAAAACTATGGACCTGAAAACACAGTGATCAGTGGTATTTACTTCTTATGATTGGTATTTTTATTGATGTCATCATCTGTATCCATGGTTTTATGTGTAAAATACAAAACAAATTGAAAGAATATCCCCATTATAATTTGCATCTAGTTTTCTTGGTGTGTTTTTTCTGTGTGACTGTGTTTTTGTTAGTCCTCATTGGAGGATATGTTTTTCCCATTGATTTTCTAGCGAGAGTAGAAGGGAAGAAGGAGTGAGGGAGAGAGAGAGGGAGAGAAACATCACTATGAGAGATCACATCAATTATTTGCCTCCTGCACGCACTCAGAAGGATCCTGCAACCCTTGACCAGAATAAAACCTGTGATCTTTCAGGGTGCAGGCCTATGCTGTAACCACTGATCAACTCTGGCCAGGACAAAATCTAGTTTTTTGTTTGTTTTTTTGGAATAAGGTTTAAGCTAATAAGTTTTCCATTACAGTTAATTTTGACAACACGTATTTTAATGCTCATACTATTAAGAGCCCCTATAATTTGCATTTAATAAGCTTTTATTATTCCATGTAATAAATAATGTGAGTATAGGAGCAATCTTGTACATGCATACACACACACACAGTGTAAATATTTCTAATTATTTCTTTAGTATACATTAGAGGAAATTAGATTTTGCCTTATGTAATAAAGCATGTTGATTCTCTAGTTGCTTACTACAATTTTCATATCTACCAACAATGAGTGATATAAGCACTTTATAAACATCAGTATTATATAAAATTCTTTCTGTGCTCCCATTCTCTATATTGTCATTATTATTCATGTATTAGCCAATTACCTTTAAGCACTTTTAGGTTATACAATCTAATATAATAAAATAGTAATATGCAAATTGACCATTACCCGAGACACCTAAGCCACGCCTCCCAGCCAATCAGAGTGGCTGTATGCAAATTAACCCAGCCAAAATGGAGGCCAGCAGCTATGGAGCTAGAGCAAACAAGAGGTTTCTGTTGCAACTGCCTGCCTAGGCTGGCTGAGCCTCTGCTCACAGCCATGCCCACCAGCCAATCAGAGCGGCTGTATGCAAATTAACCCAGCCAAGATGGAGGCTGGTAGGGCGGCTCTGCACTGGGAGCCTCTGCTGCCGGCATAGCTGTGCCAGGTGTGTCAGCTCAGTCGGGGGGGTTCCGGCCTGGGGCCTCTTTGGGGCATCCAGAAGCGCCCGTCCCGGGTCCACTGCCTGCCTCCGTACCCCAGGGGCCTCCACCAGGCGTGCGGGAGAGCGGGTCCTCCACGTGGCTTGCAGGAGCAGCCATCCTGGGTCTGCTGCCTGGCTCTGCCCTGGGGGCCTCCTTGGTGGCGTGTGGGAGGACCCGTCCAGGGTCCGCTACCTTCATCCGCCCCCCAGGGGCCTCCACAGGGCGTGTGGGAGCATCTGCTGCACAGTGCAGAGAATCCGAAGCCAGTCCGCTGCCCGGCTCCACCCCGGGTGTGTTTGCTCAGCAGCAGGGCCCCACCGAGGGATCCTGCACCAGCGTCCACCCCTGGCTCACCACCCAGCTCTGCGCCAGGTGTATCCCCTCAGCGGTGGGGGCCCACTAGGCGTGTGTGATCGTCGACCCTCTGGTGGGAAATGTTCAGGCCTGCACTCACCAGCCCTCCCACCCCCCAGTGCACGAACCCTGAAGGGGCTGTGGGCAGCCTGAAAATGGCTCTCAGCCCCTCACCCAGGCTGGCCAGGCATGCCAGCAGGTGGACATCCCCCACCGGGGTGTCCCAGACTGCAAGAGGGCACAGGCCAGGCTGAGGGAACCCCACCCCCCGAATGCACAAATTTTTGTGCACTGGGCCCCTAGTATTTTATAATTGCACAGAGATTTACTATTCCCAGTGACAGTCATTCTTTTAATAGATAGATATTTCCATACTGTATCTTGTGTTTTTCCTGAAGGATTTTACATGGTACTGGTCTATAGTTTATTATTTCTTTCAGCATTTGTATATCTGAAAAAGTCTTTCTGCTACTTTTAAGAGATATATTTTCTTAATAAAGCAATGAAATTTAACAGTTTTATTATTTAGTAATTGAAATATGTCAGTCTACTGTCCTCTTATATTGATTCCAAAAGATGTCTGCTTTAATTCCTTTTTATGTTTGTTTGTTTCTCTAGATAATATTCCTTTTTGTCTAGCTGCTTCTAATATACTCAGTTTATCAGTACATTTTAGGAAATTAACTTTTATGTGACATAGTATAGTTTATTTTGTTTCTTATACTTGAATTTTGCTAAATTAGTTCTGTTGCTTTATGATTTCAATAAAACATGAAAAGTTGACAACCATTAATTCCTCAATATTTTTTACTTTTTTGTTTTATTTTCTCTTGGAAATCCAAATTATTCATATATTTGGTGATTCACAGTTGTCCCACAGCTCACCAATAGTCTGTTTATTCATGTTCAGACTTCTTTCTCTCTGTATTTCATTATTGCTTGACCTCAAGTTCACTAATACTGCTGTTTTTTGTTTCCCAGTTATGAATCCACTGTTTATTTCATAGTGTGCTTCTCAGATCTTGTAAATTTATCTCTAAAAATTTACTTTTATTGACCTTTAATATTTTTTATACTTATTAATATGCTTAATCTTTTATCTACCTTGTTGAAACTAAGGTGTTTAATTATAATAAATATTTGAATGCCTTTGTTGACTGACTTTATAATGTTATTTCTAGGTGTGATTCTACTAAATCTTCTCATTAAGGTTTATATTTCTCTGCTTTGGGAATACCTGGCTCATTTTGATTAAGGGTTAGATATTGTGAATTTTTGAATTTCACCCTACTGGCCACTAGATGTTTGTCTATTCCCTGAATTATGATTGAGTTTGGTTCTGAGACACACTAAATTTCTTGGAGACAGTTTGTTTCTTTCAAGGCTTGTTT
>PVJC01024099.1:13628-25889 GCA_004026665.1 Murina feae
TTTTTTTTTTTTTTTTTTTCTCACTCAGATGCTGATCAGCTCTTAGCTGCATCTTGAGATAGGCTACTTGCTTGCTTTCTTTTCTGCACCTTACTTTTTTCCTGAAAAATCTATATGCCTTGGATTTTCCAGACTCAGCTTTATCTTCTAAAATAGTAAGATTCCTAAGCTCCACATCGGTTCCCTTTCCCTGTGCCGCAGCCTAGAAACTCATTCCAGGGCCATATGCTAGAGGATCATAGGACCAATCCCATTCATTCCCTCCTGACCATGAATCAGTCCTGCATTGCCTACTATCCAATGTATGAAAACTGAAGATATTTATTTTTAGTATTTTGCCGGTATATTTAGTAGTTTCTAGCAGGAGGATAAATCTGATCTCTCTTATTCTATACTTCCTGAAGTAAATGTCTCTTTATTTGTAATATTAAGAACTAAATTTTGAGGCACCAGCTTTTTCAGATTCGTTGTATTTATAAGGAATATAATACAGCAAAACTGTTGATGATAATCCATGCTTATCGTATCAGTGTTGTACTAGTATTTCAGATACTATTATAGTTAATATTTTTATATATCACTATTTAACCAATGTCACTGGATTTTATATATATACGTGTGTGTGTAGAATGTAAAAAGCAAAGAAAATATATATTCTGATTTAAATTATAGATTTAATGTAGCTGGTAAAGGCCAACATAAAACTGAATGAAACTGCCAAGCAATTTCTTTGAAAATATAAGCCAACATATTAGAAGTGTAATTGGAAACAACTTTTAAAAAATTAACCAAAAGGAAATGGAAAGAAGAAAAGTTCACCATGATTTCACTAGGGAGCATAAAAATACATTTTCCTGTCAGACCATTTGCCAGTTATATTTAAAGATACCATCTCTGAGAATATTTATGTACTGTGAACATGACTCCTTTTCTAGTAATCAAAAATTTGTGTTCAGCTGTCACTCAGAGCGGCGACTTCAGCATCCGGCTTTGAAAAAGTCATTGGAAGTTTTAAAATCTTTCTTCAAGGACATCCTTTTCTAGGATGCCAAAGGGTGCCCTGGGAAACCCGATACATCTTTATGTTCTCTTTTGATGATAGTAACCTAATAGCCATCCAACAAACTTCAGTTACCATTTACATCTTACATATTATAGGGATAGTAGGGCCTTGAACATGGATAATACTTTAGAATATAGAGTATCCTTTCACATGAAGAACTTTCTACCATATTGTTTTGTTTAACCAAAAATAAAATATTGAGTTGAGTATTTTGCTCTTGGATTAAATGAAGTAATATAATTATCTCTATGACCTAGATTTTTTTCATTTGAAATGAATATTTTTACCTACTACTTGAGTTTTCTCTGAAAATGTTTAGACATTTGCTATATTTTAATTTTGGAATAAATTTTAGATTTACAGAAAAGTTGTAGAGATAATACAGTGATTTTCATTATACTCCACACCCAGATTTTCTCTTATTAGCATCTTAAATTACTATGGTATAATGAATGAATGAATATTGATTCATAATTATTGACTAAAAGTTATATTGTATTAAGATTGCCTTAGTTTTTAGTTAAAGAGTCCTGTTCCTATTTTAAAACCTATGTGTGCTTTTTCAGGCCTCACCATAGGCAATTACAAAGGCTTAACCCAGCAGACCACATGAAGAAAGCTGTCCTTTCTACACCAGATTCAGTATACAGCCATTGCGAGAGACTCTGCAGTGTGTTGTGGGCAAGGACTCAGGCCCCACTGACGGGTCATGTTCTTCATATGTTAACTTTCCAAGGCCTGTGCCTCTGTTCCTGGATCTCTTTATGTGAGATCTTCAGACACCTTTGCTGAGACCTCATTATGTGAGAAGGAAGAGAAAGCCTTAAAGACACTTTTCCACACTCTCAGTACTCAGTACATTTCCACTCCTAGCTCTCCCCCTTCATCACACTTATCCCAGGGTCATTAAACCCGCCCAGCCATTTATTCAGGGCCTCCTCATTTGTGAGAGGATCCTGACTTCTGCGCTGATTTACCAACCTTCTAAGGGTGTGCCCTTCCATGGGGAAAATAGAACAGGGAGAGTCAGTGCTTCCTCTGGTCTTAGACTCTTACTTACACCGCCAGGTTAAGGTGTTAAAGGCTAAATAAACTCTTTCATTTTTGACATGTAATTTGCTACTCCATCACTTTGGAGTTTAGGTCTCTCTCTTCCAGCTCATCTGAGCTCCTCACACTAGTCTTTTTATTCCCTTCAGTATCTTTTAGAAAGAAATCGTTTTTAATTTTAATGTAGTCAAGTTATAAATTCTTGCTCCCATGGATTGTGTGTTTGGCATTATATCTAAAAACTCATCACCAAAACCAGATCGTATAACTTTTTTGCCATGTTTACTTCTAGAAATTTTAAAGTTTTACATTCTCTATTTAGATTCATGACCCATTTTGAGATGGTCATTGCATAATGTGTTTGGTCTGAGTCCAGATTAATTAATTAATTTTTATATGGGCATTCTGTTGTTCTCATACCATTTTGTATAAAATCTATTCTTTCTCCACTGAATTGCCTTTTTGTGTCAAGTAAAAAAGTAAACAAAAACAATTGACTATATTTATATTGGTTTACTTTGTTCATTACATGTATGAGTCTGTTCTTTTGATTATTGTTGATACAGAGTAAATCTTGATATCAAGTAGTGGTGATCCAATAATTTTTATCTTTTCAGCAACCTTGTGTTGATCATTCAGGTCTTTTGTCTTTGCATATAAAATTTAGAATCGGTTTATTAATATTCACGTAATCATTTTTATTTGCTATCTGGAAGTCTGTACCTCTTTATTACCTTTACCCATTTGCCTACCACCTTAACCCAGCTTTCCTCTGGCAACCATCAGTCTGTGTCTATGACTCCTATGACTCTAGTCTTGTTATGTTTTCTTTATTTATGTTTGCTTTGTTTTAGATTCTATGTTAAGTGAATAAGTGAAATCAAATGGTATTTGCCTCTCTCTGTTTGAATTATTTCACTTAGCACAATGCCTTTAAGACCCATTCAGGCTGTGGCAAATGATAAGATTTCATTTTTATCTATTAATGAACACAGGTTGCTTCCATATCTAGAATATTATAAATAATGCAGTGAACATAGGGCTATGTATATCTTGTTGAATGAATGTTATCATTTTCTTTGGGTATAGTCAGAAGTGGAATTGCTGGATCATATGGTAGTTCTGTTTTTAGTTTTTTTGAAGAATTGTTATACTGTTTTTTATAGTGGCAGCGCAATTTCTAGCTTCATTAACAGTACATGAGGTTTCCTCCTCTTCTTCACATCTTCATCCACACTGTTTTTTCTAATAACCATTCTAAGAGGTATGAGGTAGTATTTCATTGTGGTTTTGATTAGCATTTCTCTGATGAATTAGTAATGTTGTACATTTTTTCATGTGCCTGTTGGACAACTTTATGTCTTCTTTGGAAAAATGTTAGGATCTTTGCCCATATTTTAATTGCATTTCTTTTCTTTTTTTATTGTGTTATAAGACTTCTTTATTTAATTGTGGATATTAATGCCTTATCTGGTATATGATTTACACACATCTTCAATTCAGAAGCTTGCTGTTTTGTTTTGTTGATAGTGTGTTATTGTTTTTTTTTTCTGTGTAAAAGCTTTGTAATTTGAGGTAGTCCCTTTGTTTATTTTTCTTTTATTGGTCTTGATTGTGAAATCAGATCCAAAATAATATTGGTAGGATGTATGTCAAGGAGATTATTGCCTATGTTTTCTTCTAGAAGTTTTATGGCTTTAGTCTTATATTAAAGTCTGTATTCTATTTTGAGTTAATTTTTGTGTGTGGTGTAAGAAAGTAGTCTAGCTTCATTCTTTTGCATGTAGTTGTTCAGCTTCCCAACACCATTTATTGAAGAGACTGTCTTTTTCCCATTATATATTCTTGCTTCTTTTGTCAAAGGTTGATTGACCATATATTGAGACCATTTATTTCTGGGCTCTGAATTCTGTTCCATTGATCTATATATCTGTGTGTTTTTGTGTGTGTGGTGGGGGAAGGATTGTTGTCTGTGTGGTTGGGGGGGGAATGCCGTTTATTTCTGGGCTCTGTAGTCTGTTTGTGTGTGTGTGTGTGTGTGTGTGGTGTGCCATTACCATGCTCTTTTGATTACAGCTTTGTAGTATAGTTTGAAACAGGGAATGTGATATTTTGCTCTGTTCTTTCTAAAGTTTATTTTGACTATTCGGTGTCTTTTGTGGTTTCATGCAAATGTTAAGATTATTCCTTGTAGTTACGTGAAGATACCATTGGTATTTTGATAGGAATTGAATTGAATCTGTCTATTACTTTGTGTAGTATGGGCACTTTAACAATATCAGTTCTTCCAATCCATGGTCAATTATCAGTATAATTTTGAACTCTTTTAATGAGTATAGATATTATTTAATTATATATTTATTTAATTATTTTTAAGACAGTAAAATTTTATCATCAAAATTGGTTTAGGATATACAGATGGTATGGCCACTGGCCATACAGGATTTATAAACAGAATTGATTGATCTTAACTTAGCTTCTGAAATTAAATGCCTGACTCATATTACCCTAGAATATTATAAATATTACCAATGGTTCTCAATGTTGCAACTAAAAGTGTTGGTACAAATATATGCTGTCATTTTATGGAAATAGTGTGGAAAGGAATTTTTTACTGGAATTGACCCTCCAGTTACAATTTTCAAAAAGAGTTGTATCATGTAAAAGTAATGATAGCCAATATTGTGGAAGGTTTACTTCTCCCATACACTGTTTTTTGATCTTCTATGTGTATTAACTGTTTATTTCTGAAAACACATGTGCTTTCTCTCTCTCTCTCACTCTCACACACACACACTCAAATTAGATAATATTATCATTTGTTGCACAGAAAGAAACCACTTCTGAGAGTTAATAAGTCACTGTCCAAGGTAAAAGAGAGAGAAAATTTTTAAAATGTAATTAAAACATAGGCATCTGACCCCTCAAATTTTGTAATAGGCCCTATATGTAACCATTATGAAAAGGTACACCTACTGATTGCTATCCTATCTAATAAAAGAGTAATATGCAAATTGACCATCACAAGATGGCTTCACCCATGTGTTCAAAGATGGCTGCTACAAGATGGCCAGCAAGAGAGGGCAGTTGGGAGGGACCCAGGCCTGCAGGGGAGGACAGTTGGGAGGGACAAGGCTGGCAGGGGAGGGCAGTTGGGGGGACCCAGGCCTGCAGAGGAGGGAAGTTGGGGGGAACCCAGGCCTATAGGGGAGGACAGCTGGGGGGACCCAGGCTTGCAGGGGAGGGTAGTTAGGGGCAATCAGGCCAGCACAGGAGCAGTTAAGCGTTGATCAGGCTGGCAGGGGAGTGGTTAGAGGCAATCGACAGGCAAGAGGTTGAGAGCCAACAGTCCTGGATTGTGAAAGGGATGTCCGAATGCCCGTTTAGGCCCAATTCCACCATGGGATTGGGCCTAAATGGGCAGTCAGACATCCCTCAAGGGGTCCCAGATTGGAAAGGGTACAGGTTGGGTTGAGAGACACCACCACCACCCCCACCCCACTCCATGCACGAATTGTGTGCACCAGGCCTCTATGTCTATATAATAAAAGCCTAATATGCAAATAAACCGGATAGTGGAACCACCAGCAGAATGACTGGTCGCTATAATGCGCACTGACCACCAGGGTACAGATGCTCAATGCAGGAGCTGCCCCCAGCCTGCAGACTCCAGGCCAGCCAGAGTGAGTGTGAGCAGCCTCCTCCCAGTTGCCCCGCGGGTCACCCCACAAATTGGCCTTCATTGCCGGCTAGGCCTAGGAACCCTACTCATGCATGAATTTCATGCACTGGGCCTCTAGAGTAGATATAATTTGAGGAAACTCTTGTCTGTTACAGTAACCAAGATGTGTAATTCAAACCAGTAGGGGGAAATAGAGCTATCAGTAAACAAAATATTAATCATGATAGGTTTGTTGCAAAGAATGAACTGCAATTAAAAATTATAATGAAAAATAAAGTAACTCATGTCACATCTTATTATGAATATAAAGCACAAGAATATATTAATTAGTCTCATATATACCATGAAAGGGAAGATAAAGAAAATGCAAATATATCTGGAACTTCAAACACATTTCTGTAGCCAAAAGTGTTACGAGAATAATGAGAATGTCTCTTTGAAAGTTTAGAATGTATAGACATGGTGCTTGATGGTAATATTGCAAATAAAATCTAATTTGTGAATATGCTAATTTTTCTCCCCACCTTTAACATTAACAGGAAATGATATTGTTTTCAAAAGCTAAGACATACAATTAACTTTATATAGCATATCAAAAGAATTGAGGTAATATTATAAACCTTAGCTTTTCACATATCATATAGAAAATGCATTGTTGCTTCAAATTTTTATAATTGAACTGTCTAAAATTAAAAACAGTATAATTGCAAATATATATATATATATATATATATATATATATATGTGTGTGTGTGTGTGTGTGTGTATATATATATATATATATATATATATATATATATATACTTTTTTTGCTGGGTAAAAAAAGTTAATAAAATGTAATTCTTGGTAAATCACGGATAGGTTTCAGAGCATTCTGAAAACAGAGAAAAAGAATAGCATAAAGACATGAATATAACATTTACAACCTCCATATAGTTTTTTACAGTGTTTTTGGTAGAGTTCCTCATTTCAGTCATGTAGCTTAGAAACAGTGTCATTGTGAATAAATAGTTTTCCTTTATAACAACCTAATACAGATTTTTATGGGCAATTTATTTACATAAATTTCTGTTATGCAATCTTACATTTATTAGAGTTTTATTTTCACTTACATAATATATTTATGTATGATCAATTGGATTTTTATCTTTTAATGTAATTCACCTTATATTACTTTGAGTTCTAATGTATCAAAATAATAAGTAACTTTCAGTGATTATATCTCTAGAATACAGAAAATCTATTTGGCATATGTAATTACTCTGACTAAATCATCTTGGCACTCTTTTATAGTTGAATAAATCCAAAATTCATGTACAAAATTTTATATAATAGACAAAACTCTCCTAAATATTTATCATCATTTTGTTTCTTTGAAACCCAAACCAGTATCACTAGTTATCATCTCCTGATGTAGAAAATAACTAAAAGATAAAAAAAATGTGTTTCTGGATAGTCAGTTTAACCAAGCTAATTTGTCTAACAACAGCATGAAATATTAGTAGATGTAAACCACAGAAATAAGTGTCATTAACTTCTAAGAGCTTCTCCTTTAATGAGACATCATAATTCTTAATGAATAACTGAAAAATATTGAAATAATTAAATTTATGTAGAATGTAAAATCTCTTAGATATTTTCAAGTCTCATTAATTTTGCATATTCCTGTAATTCTTTTAAGACAGTCTTTGATGCTTTTGCTGTGAGGCATTCTTAATATGAACAATGCTCTAATGCAGAAAATATGGTAATATTTAAGGGAATTGACAACTGTAGAAAAGTAGTTGCTATTGCTGGAGAATGACCAATAAAGTTTATACTGAGTACCAATCATATGCATAGTATTCTGGTAAAATTAAAATGGCTGGAAAAAACCCCCACCATATATGGTTATATTACTTTTTAAATAATATTAAACTTTGTGAATAAATTAGAAAACAAGCCAGATACTTGTGATAACCATTGAATAAAATATAGTAAAATATAGGCTTTTATTGAAACAAAGGAGGGAAGGATTGAATAACCTAAGTGTTGGTATGGAAACCTAGGAAAAATGTCTAATTATTGGCTTCCCGATGTTTACTCATATTTTTAAAAATAAATCTCTATTGTTCAGATTATTACAGTTGTTCCTCTTTTTCCCCCATAGCTCCCCTCCACCTGGTTCCCACCCCCCTGTCCTCACCCCTGCCCACTGTCCTCACCCCTGCCCACTGTCCTCGTCACTAGGTGTATGATTTTTTTCCAGTCTCTTCCCGCACACCCCCTTCACCCTGAGAATTGTCAGTCCTCTCCCTTTCTATGCCTCTGATTCTGTTCTATTCACCAGTTTATTCTGTTCATCAGATTTATTATTCACTTGATTTTTAGATTCACTTGTAGATAGGTATATATTTGTTGTCACTTTGTTGATCCTAATTTTTATCTTTACTTTTTCTTCTTCTTCCTCTTCTCAAAGGATACCTTTCAGCATTTCATATAATACTAGTTTGGTGGTGATGAACTCTTTTAGCTTTTTCTGTTTGTGAAGCTCTTTATCTGACCTTCGATTCTGAATGATAGCTTTGCTGGGTAGAGTAATCTTGGTTGTAGGTTCTTGCTATTCATCACTTTGAATATTTCTTGCCACTCCCTTCTGGCCTGCAAAGTTTCTGTTGAGAAATCAGCTGACAGTCGTATGGGTGCTCCCTTGTAGATAACCAACTGCTTTTCTCTTGCTGCTTTTAAGATTCTCTCTTTGTCTTTTGCCCTTGGCATTTTAATTGTGATGTTTCTTGGTGTGGTCCTCTTTGAATTCCTTTTGTTTGGGGTTCTCTGCACTTTCTGGACTTCTAAGTCTATTTCTTTCACCAGGAAGGGGAGTTTTCTGTCATTATTTCTTACAATAGGTTTTCAATATCTTGCTCTCTCTCTTCTTCCAGCACCCCTATAATTCTGACATTGGTATGCTTGAAGTTGTCTCAGAGGTTCCTTGTGCTATCTTCATATTTTTGTCTTCTTTTTTCCTTTTGCTTTTCCAGTTGGGTATTTTTTTCTTTTTTGTATTTCAAATATTTTACTTGATTCTTGGGATCCTCTAGTCTGCTGTTGGATTGCTGTATATTATTCTCTATTTCAGCCAGTGTATCCTTAATTTCTAGCTGGTCCTTTTTCATATCCTTGAGGGTCTCTCTATATTTCTCTGAGGTTTCTAGAAGATTCTTGAGTAGCCTTATAACCGTAGTTTTTGAACTCTATGTCCAGTAGTTTCCTTTCCTTTATTTCTTCATTTGTGACCTGTTTCTTTGTCTGCACATTTTGGCTGTTTCCCTGCGTTGATAGAGTAGCTTTGTGTGCTAGGTGTTCTATAGGGCCCAGTGGCTCAGCCTCCCTAATTAACTGAGGTGGACACTTTTGGTGCACCCCCTTGTGGTCTCTGTGCAAGGTCTTTTTGTAGTTAGGCCTTGATTGCTGTTGATATCACTGATAGGAATTGACCTCCAGGTCAGTTGGCTATGAGGATCAGTTGTGTCTACAATGGGAGAACTTCTGTGCTGGAGACACCCGTATGGGGCAGGACTTGCTTTAGTGGAGCTTTGGCGCTCACTGAGTCTACCCGCTGAGTGTGTTTCTTATGGATGTGAAGAGTTGTAATCTGGATGGTCTCACTCTGACCACTGAGTAGACTGGCTATTGGATCTCCAAGGGGTTGCAAAGTCATCCACTGCCTGAGGCCACCCAGCAGAAGCTACAGAGAGTCTGCAGATTCCTCTTCTTTGTTTGGGATTAGAGGTGCCCAGATGCGGCGCAGCTGTGAAGTAATGCAGGTTTCTGATGAGCCTTAGGCCTTCTTTTGGAAGCTCTAGGTTTCTCTGACCCAGCTGCAGTTGGACAGGTTTTTAGGCAGAGAAAAACCAGGCCATTAGTATGAAAAAGCCTCTGCACACAGATTGGGTGGGGTTGGAAATTGGGTGGGGCGTGGTCTCAGGGAGTCACTGGGCAGTGTAAATAGCAATGGTTGCCTTCAGCTTTCCCCCTTATGTCCCTGGGTCTCTATGTCCCTCATGCAGGAACAATGAACAAGCACCTCTGAAAGAAAGCTCCCCTCACATACAATGAATGTCTACTGAGTATTTACTGATTTATTCATATACAAAATATCTATGGATGTTAAATGGCAATGACAAAGAGTCATATTTTTAAATGTTGCTTGTACAGCCAAATTGTGATAATTTGGGAAAGTGATGGCTCAGAAAGAAATTATCTATTCATTAAAAAATAAACACCAAAAGTGGGGAGTAATGTCATAAGCAAAAGTAGTCAAGTATAAAAAATGAAGTCCTACACTTTATTAAAATACTAGAGGCTCAGTGCACAAAAATTTGTGCACTTGGGGTAGAGGGACCCCCCTTGAGGGAGGGGGTTCCTGCTGGGGTACCTGGCCAGCCTGGGTGAGTGGCTGATAGCTGTTTGCATCAAAGCTGGCTGGAAGCTGGTATCTGAGATTTCTTTAACGTCTAAAGTTGAAACTTTATTGCTTTAACTGAAGCCCAGGTTGGATTGCCCCTGACAACCCAGGCTCCCAGCGCTTCTTTGATTTCAAGGCTGGAAGCAGGTATCTCGGGTTTATTTATCTTCTATAATTGAAACTTTGTTGCCTTGAGTGGAGGCCACAGCCAGCCTAGGAAGACAGGAACCTCAGCTTTCTCCATCGCTGGGGCAAGCCTCCTGCTTGTTCCAGCTCTGTGGCTGCCGGCTGCTATCTTGTATGGATTAATTTGCATATAGTTGCTCTGATTGTCTGGTGGGAGTGGCGATCAGCTGGTGGGCATGGCTTAGGTGTAGTGGAGTGACACCAATTTGCGTATTACTCTTTTATTAGATTAGATAAATGTGTCATTTAGGCTTTTTTGTTTCTAATGGAAAATTATATTTTCTGAGAAAAGTAATCATTTATTCTCTCTTTATACTTAATTATATAGATTATTTCAAATTACTAATATATTTACATAGTCATTTCAGCCTCTCATAAGGTATTTTATTTATTTTTTAAAATTTTATTTTATTATTTAAAATATTACAAATAGTCTCATAAGGTATTTTAATTCCCTGTGTTTCTATAAGCATTTTGCATTTCTTAATTTTGTGCAGCAGCAATTTTGTCCTTTTAACACTCACAGGTTTTGTTATATAAACATTTGTTTATTTTTAAAATAATCAACATTTTATTCGTTGTTAAACTATCCTGTTTATGTATTTTCCTTTTCCTTTTATCATTTGTTGTGCTTTATTCTTTTACTAGCATAATGGATTGTCTATTTAATAATTATCTTTATTAGTATTAGTTTTTAAAGTTCTGCATTTTCTCCTAAGCACAATTGAACTAAATTAAGTAATTAATTCTACAAATTGATTATCAATGCAATTTTTAGCTTATTAACAATATTCTTTTCTGTTATTAATTTCAATATAATAAGCCTGTCTTCAGAAGAGGCAATCTTATTATTTTAAATATCACTAAATGAAGTAAAATATTTTTATAATATAGGTAGCTACAAAACATTTATAAAGCACATAACAATTTATCTTAAAATCTTATAACAGAATTGATCATATAAAATTTGAAGTAATATTTATAAAGGTAATAACTGAGTGAAATGAAGTGAACTCTGACAACATTAAAACATATACAGCCCTAGCCAGTTTGCTCAGTGGATAGAGCACCAGCCCATACATTGAAGGATCCCAAGCTTGATTACAGTCAAGAGCATATACCTCGCCCTGACTGGTTTGGCTCAGTGGATAGAGCATTGGCCTCCGAACTCAAGGGTCCCAGGTTCGATTCTAGTCAAGGGCATGTACCTTGGTTGTGGGCACATACCCAGGAGGGAGTGTGTAGGAGGCAGCTGACTGATGTTTCTCTCTCATCGATGTTTCTAACTCTCTGTCCCTCTCCCTTCTTCTCTGAAAAATCAATTAGATAGATAGATAGATAGATAGATAGATAGATAGATAGATAGATAGATAGATATAAAGAGCACATACCTCAGTTGCAGACACCATCCCTGGCCCTGGTCCCTAGTCAGGGTGCAGGCAGTAGGCAGCCAGTTGACACTTAGATGTTTCTCTCTCTGTCTCTCCCTCTCCCTTTCACTCTCTCTAAAAATCAATGGAAAAATATCCTCATCCTCAGGTGAGGATTAACAAAAAATTTTTAAAAACAAAAAAAGTCAATGATAATCCTATATAATAAAAGGGTAATATGCAAATTGACCCTAACAGCAGAACCACTGGGAATGACTGGTCACAGTGACACACACTGACCACCAGGGGGCAGACGCTCAATGTAGGAGCTACCCCTGGTGGTCAGTGCGCTCCCACAGGGGGAGCTCTGCTCATCTGTTCAGCCACAAGCCAGGGTGACGGCTGCCAGTACAGTGTTGGTGGTGGGAGCCTCTCCTGCCTCCTCAGCAGCACTAAGGATGTC
>PVJC01024100.1:0-16793 GCA_004026665.1 Murina feae
CTTTCTTCTTTCTTCTTTCTTCTTTCTTCTTTCTTTCTTTTTTTCTGTAATCCTCACCTGAGGATATGTTTCCATTGATTTTTAGAGAATGTGGAAGAGAAGGGAAAGCCAGAGAGAAACATCAAAGTGAGTGGAACACTTTGATTGGTTGCCTCCTGCATATACCCTGACCTGGGCCCCGGCCAGGGAGGAGCCTGCAACCTACGCACATGCCCTTGGTCAGAATTGAACCCAGACCCTGCAGTCAGCAGGCTGAGGCATTATGCACTGAGCCAAACCGGCTAGGGCAGGATATGACATTTCTTAGCCCTCCAGCAGTGGACCTTCATTTTTTTTTCTCCAGAAGTGTGGTGGAAAAACCCTAGATCACTTTTTTGGATTCTTATTACCCAAGTTACTAAGAATATTACCAGTGGCATACAGGGAGCTTAGCCAATGAGCAGTAAGAAAAGGTGTTTTCTCTGTAGTTCACTCCGACCACCAGCTCCACCTCTGCCCCTTCAATCTCAGCTCCAGACCTGGGCAGGGGACCCCCAGACCCCTGTAATCACTGGTTCTGCCCCTGCCCAGGCCTACAGTCTCTGCCTGAGGCTGTGGGACTGGGCAAAAGACCCCAAGCCCCGCTGAGCACCAGCTTCACAGAGCCCAGGCCTCTGAGATCACTGGCTCTGATCCTGCTCCCTGCCATCACCAGCTCTGCCCTTGCCTCACTGGCAACCTCTGGCCAAGGCTGCAGGCCTGGGAAGGGGACCCCCAGATCCCTGCTTTGCCAGCTCCACTGGTGCCCAGACCCCTGCAATCACAGGCTCTGCCCCTGCTGAGGCCTAAGACCTATGGCCCAGGCCTTATGCCTGGGTAGGGCACCCTCATACCCCTCTGATCACCGGCTCTGCCCCTGCCCCCTCTGATCACTGGCTGTGCCCTTGCCCATGTCTGAGGCCTCTGGTGAAGGCCTATGGACTGGGAAGGGGACCCCCACTGATCACCTGTTCTGCCCCTTGGGCTCTCCGTCTCCACTGCCACCTGCCTGCCTAACAGACCTGACCACTTCAGTGGTGGGGCTGAGCCGGACTGGGTGCTGCCATCTTGTGGCTATGGGGGAAGCCATCTTTGTGATGGAGTGACACCTAATTTACATATTACTCTTTTATTAGATAGGATGTGGCTATGGGCGCCACCATCTTGTGGCTATGGGGGCAGCCATGTTTGTGACAGAGTGATGCCTAATTTGCATATTACTCTTTTATTAGATAGGATATGATATTGGAAGCTTCATTTTCTCTATGTTTTGACTACATGTCTCTCCCCTGATGAACAAAGCATTTCATGTGATTTCTGGGATATCCACAGCATGACCAAATTCTGTTTCTTTTTATATATGCAGGACTTTGTTTCTCTAAGCCAAATGTGATATTATTGTTGGAACAAGGAAAAGAGCCCTGGATGGTGAAGAAAGAGGTGGTAAAAGACTTGTGCTCAGGTGGGTGAAGAAGAATTAGGCAGGCAAAACCTTTGCAGGGTTCAGCTCTACTTGTGTCACCCCTTCACTTTTTTTTGTTGGCATGTTCTCAAATGCTGTACATCTTAGTTGAAGCTCAGGGCTTTTTAGGGTATTCTCCCAATTTGTTATTCGTAACTGTCTTTCCTTTAACATTTTGCCCCCTTCTTCCTAATAACTCACTTATCTATTCTCTGAGTACAGTTTCTTCCCAGTTTCATAAGCCTCTCTCAGTCTTTTAAAAATATTTTCCTAATCTTATAAACTTTTAAGCTAGACAGATAGCTATTACTGATGTACTAGGTTGAAATCCTGTCACATGCAGGAAAATTTGGAGAAAGTTACTAACCTTTCTGTGCTTTTGTTTCATCATATGTAAAATGGGGTAACACTTTAAAATTCTTTGAACAGTTCCTACCTCATATTATGAACTCAACAGATGTTAGCTACTCTACTAGTAGCAGTAGTATACCTCTAAATGTCTCATTTTTCTCTTAATGGTCAGCTTATGTTTCCTTTAATCAACATATTTTGAAATTGTACTTTAAACAAGGTACTTACAAGATACTAGGGTGTTATACACTTATATAAATAAATAATTAGTAGGTTAGTTGCAGAGATATAGCTATAAATGGAATATCTTAAAAAAAAAGCTGACATGAATGGGAAACTCATAGAAAAAGGTGAGAGGCAGAGGAATCTGGGTAACTGGAAGATGATGATCAAAAACACAGGTCAGAAGCTAGAAAACATGCACATAGTAGGAGTTTATCTTTGTGGTACAGGAAGGATTTTCATACAGATAGGAAGCATTAAGATAAAATGGAAAACTGAAGTTCAGAAGAAAATCAGGGTCTTTATAAACATCTCTGTCAATATCACTCCCCACTCAACTATCACTACTTCTTCCCATGTTTTATATCCTTGTTCAGTTTTTGAGAATAAAAATTTTGATGTGGAATCATAGTATTAAATACATATTATTTTAAATTAATTATTATTAAATAACTCTCACACACATAAATATATATTAGCATGCATGTGTAGTTTAAATAGTATTAGAACAAAAAACCCATAAACCTACTTCTTAGTGTAAGAAATAGAAAATTGTTAGTACCATTTGAGGCCCTTAAAGGCCTCTGCCCAATGATATACCACTTCATACCCATGGTTCATTCTCACCCCTCATTGGAGAACCAATTTTGCTTATAATTTATTGGCTTTTCTTTATAGTTGTATCATATATCCCTATTTTCAACTTTTTATGCACAGAATTGTGTATGTAATTCTGACTTTTTAAAACTCAAAATTGTATTACTGAGATTCATCCATGCTGATTTTAGTTTCTGTCATTCACTGAATATTTTTTTCTTCTGAAATGTAATGTATTCCACTGTGTAAATGACACTTTATCCATTTAAGGTCATTGAAATTGTTTCAGTTTTATGTTAGTGCTATGAATCTTATTAAATGTGCCTGCTAGTGCACATATGCTGGAATTCATTTAGAGAATACAGCCAGGAATTTACTAGATAATGTTATTTTACTTTCTAAAGTGTTTGTATTAGTTTACATTTCAACAATTGTGTGTGAGGTTGGTCATTGTTCCACATTTGGAATAGACAAATTAAAATATTTTTTTGCTAACCTTCTGGGTATAAAATATTATCTAATCTAATAAAAGAGTAATATGAAAATTAACCATCACTCTGATACACCTAAGCCACGCCCACCAGCCAAGCCATGCTTCCCAGCCAATAAGAGCAGCTGTATGCAAATTAACCCAGCCAAGATGGAGGCTGGCAGCCACGGAGATAGAGTAAACATGAGGCTTCCATTGCAACTGCCTGACTAGGTCGGCGGGCCTCTACTCAGGCAACAGTGTTTCAATTATAGAAGCCATGGAACTGAAGCAAACAGGAGGTTTCCATTGCCTGCCTAGGATTCCACTCAAGGTAACAAAGTTTCAATTATAGAAGACAAATAAACCCCAGAAACCTGATTCCAGCCAGCCTCACTGGGACATTGGGTCAATGGAAGCTGTGGGCAGCCTGAAAATAGCCCTTAGCCCCTCACCCAGCCTGGCCACACCCCCATGGGGTGAGGGTTCCCACTGGGGAGGCTTGGCCAGCCTACAAACAGCCATCAGCCCCTCACCAGGCACACCAGCTGTTGGACATCCCCCGAGGGGTCCCAGACTGAGAGAGGGCACAGGACGGGCTGAGGGACGCCCCCCCTTCCCGGGTGCACAAATTTTTGTGCACTGGGTGCCTAGTTTCTTTATATTTCTGATCTGAATTCTCTTGATTACTAAAGAAATTTAGCATATTTTAATATTTATAATGGCCATTTCGATTTCTTCTTTTGCCCATTTTTAGGAAGATTGTCTTTTATAGATATACTAGTGACCCAGCGCATGAAATTTGTGCATGGGGGAAGGTTACAGGGAAGGGGTTCCCTCAGCCCAGCCTGCACCCTCTTCAATTGGGGACCCCTTGGGGGATGCCTGACAGCCAGTTTAGACCCAATCCCTGTGGTTGAACATCCCTAAACCAGGAGTCGGACATCCCTCTTGCAATCTGGGACTGCTGGCTTCTAACTGCTCACCTGTCTGCCTGCCTGACCATCCTTAACTGCCTCTGCCTGCCTTCCTGATTGCCCCTAACCCCTCTGCCTGCCTACCTGATTGCCCCTAACTGCCTCTGCCTGCCTGCCTGATCACCCCTAACTGCCATCCCCTGCTGGCCTGATCTCACCGCAATTGCTCTCCCCTGTCAGTCTGTTCTCACTTCCAACTGCCTCTGCCTGCCTGATGACTCTTAACTGCCTTCCCCTGCTGGCCTGATCTCGCCCCCAAGTGCCTTCCCCTGCTAGCCTGATCTTTCCCCCAATTCATGAGGGAGGATTCCCTCAGCTCAGCCTGAACCCTCTCTAATCAGGGACCCCTTGGAGGATGTCTGACTGCTAGTTTAGGGATGTCTGAACACAGGGATCGAACCTAAACCAGCGGTTGGACACTCCTCTCACAATCTGGGATGGCTGGCTCCTAACTGCTCACTTGCCTGCTTTCCTGATCACCCCTAACTGTCCTCCCCTGCTGGCCTGACCTTTCCGCCAACTGCCCTCCCCTGCCAGCCTGGTCTTGCCCCCAAGTGCCCTCCCCTGCCAGCCTGATCTTGCCCCAAACTGCCCTCCCCTGCTGGCCTGATCACCCCTAACTGACTCTGCCTCAGCCCCCACTACCATGGCTTTGTCTGGAAGGAAGTCAGACGTATGGAAGATGGCCAGTTGACCTGGTCTAATTAGCATATTACCCTTTTATTAGTATAGATAGATTATATAGGATAGGATTGCTTAAGTGGTGGGGGGAGCCTTTTTCATCAGGAGGAGATGCTCTTGGCAGACAAAAACACATAATCCATATATCTGGACTGATAGCCAGCCATATGCACTATATTACCAAACTGGTCATTAAAAAAACTGAACCACTTTCTTACACCTTACACCAAACTGCTATTGCCCTTAAAACCCCTCCTCAGCCCCCACCTTAGGTTCCACCTTCATAGTTCACCCATATTAGGTTCTGATTGTATGGTTTCTATTCTAGTCAGTGTCAAAAGCTCTGCCTCCTAGACTGCCATTGGCTCCCAGCACTTAACCCAGATTTGGTTTTGCCAGTCTGTGTCTCCAGGCCTATCCCTGGGCCTGATCAAAGAGGCAGAGTTGATCAGCAGCCCTCCTTGAGGCCCAGAGAGAAACAGAGGCCCAGCTGCTGGTGAAGCCTGGAGAAAGAGAGAGGCAATGGCTAATCAACAGCTGCCACAGAGGCTGTGGATCAGACCCGTCTCTCTCCAGACCTGATCCACAGCCCCCTCAGCAGTCAGTGCTGGGTCACTGCACCACACTGGCTGCAGTCAGTGCTGGGTCACCCCGGCAACCCAGCACTGACTTCCTGTTTTCTGTCGAGCCTTGGTCTTTGTGGACATTACAGACCCTGGCGCTCTCTCTCTCTCTCTCTCTCTCTCTCTCTCTCTCTCTCTCTATATATATATATATATATATATATATATATATATATATATATATGTGTGTGTGTGTGTGTGTGTGTGTGTGTGTGTGTGTGTGTATATTTGTAGTTTATATTTTTGATATTTTGTTTTCAGAAACCTCTCTATATTTCAAAATCATATAGATACTCTCAAATTGTCTTCTAAAGATTTTACTTTTATATTTAGGGCCATAATATAATTGAACTTGATTTTTGAGATGGAAGTAAATTTAATTTTAGCACCTATGGAAAAGCAGATGTCATAGATATTTATTAAATAAGTGAGCCCTCTTTGCTTATTGTTCTGAATGTTACATACTATATCAGATTATAGTATATTTATGGTTCTGATTTTTTTAAACTATAAGAGAACATTTATTTGGAATATAAGAGATAGAAGAAGTAATTTGTAGAAGAAATGGGCTTAGAAAACAAATTATAGAGGTAAAGGAAGGGCCCTTGGAGCTTAGGAGTGAGGAAGGTAATAGTAATGCACCTGGGCAGGCAAAGGGAAAGGCACAGGCTAGCCTAGGGGTCTAATTTTGAGTTCTATTCCATCCATCTCTGTTTCTTTATGCCCAGCCTATCTTTAATTAAAATACCGTATTTTCTGGCATATAAGACGACTGGGTGTATAAGACGACCCCCAACTTTTGAGAAGATTTTCCTGGGTTAAAAAGTCCGGACAGAGACCATATGTGGCACAAAAAGGAACCAACCTGAGACACTTGCAGTCTCTGTCCAGTTCCATTGAAATGAATGTAGTGTGGCCATTTTTGAGCTCTCCCCACTGTATGCGGCTACTGCAGATTTTCCAGTCTGGCTTGGAAGTTTCAGCACCCACCCTATAAGACGACACCTGGAGTATAAGATGACCCCTGACTTTTGAGATTTTCCTGGGTTAAAAAGTAGTCTTACATGCCAGAAAATACGGTACTTTATTATAACACTGAATATCTGTTAGGGCAGGTGCCTATGTCTTGCTTATGTTCTTTAGAATCTTTTGTTTGCCCTTTGGCCATCCAAATAAAGTTTAGGGTTGGCTTGTCAATTTGTACCAGAAAACAAGAGATCTATTGGCTTTTGATTTGTTTATTTATTTAT
The DNA here is from genome assembly GCA_004026665.1 of Murina feae. Taxonomy (NCBI): domain Eukaryota; kingdom Metazoa; phylum Chordata; class Mammalia; order Chiroptera; family Vespertilionidae; genus Murina; species Murina feae. Next base: position 6,651 of record PVJC01024100.1, read on the forward strand.
TTTATATACCAATTTTTCTCTTTGTAAATATGGTTTATCTCCATTTAGTTTTTAAAATTAATCCTTACCTGTGGATATTTTTTCCATTACTTTCTGGAGAGAGTGGTAGGGAGGGCAGAGGAGGAGAGAGAAAGATTAAGACCTCAATGATGGAGAGAGACACATCGATTGGTAACCTCCCACATGTACCCCTACCAGGGATGGGAAACCTGCAACCAAGGTACATGCCCTTGACTAGGGCACATGCCCTTTGGTCTGCAGGCAGGTGCTCTAACCACCAAGTCCAACTGGCCAGGTCTCGTGCAATATCTACACTAATAGAAGAAAAACATGCAAATTAACCATCACTCCGCCATGTTACTACACCCACCAGCCAATCAGGAGTGAATATGCAAATTAACCCAACTAAGATGAGAGTGGCCACGGATCTAGAGCGAGCAGGAGACTTGGGTTGCCACTGGCGATGGAGCCAAGCTTCACCCCTGCCCTGGCTTGCCCTGGGCTCTGCTCAAAGCTACAAAGTTTCAATTATAGAAGATAAATAAATCACACATAACTGCTTCCAGCCCGCCCTGGCTTCTGCTTAAGGAGGCACTGAAAAAAAAAAAAAAAAAAGGAGAGGCTGGGAGCTTGGGTCGCTGGGAAGCGTGGCCAGCCTGAAAATGGCCATAAGCCCCTCACCTAGGCTGGTCAGATACCCCACTCCGAAGGGGCTGTGGGAAGCCTGAAAACGGCCCTCAGCCCCTCATCCAAGCTGGCCACACCCCCATGGAGTGAGAGTCCCCACTGGGGGCCTTGGCCAGCCTGCAAACAGCCATCAGCCACTCATCCCAGCTGGCCAGGCACCCCAGTGGGAACCCCCAGCCTGAAGGGTGTGGGGCCAACCTGAAAATGACCCTCAGCCCTTCACCAAGGCTGGCCAGGCACCCCAGCGGGACACCCACCCTGATCTGGGACATCCTTGAGGGCAAACCAGCCAGCCCCAACCCATGCGCCAGGCTTCTATCTATACTAATAAAAGGGTAATATGCTAATTAGACAGGGAGACCTTCCAGGAGACCTTCCAGAGTTCTTTTGGACAAAGCCATGATGGCAGGGCTGAGGTAGAGGCAGTTAGAAGCCAAGAGGGGAGGGAAGTTGTGGGTGATCAGGCTGATGGGGAGTGGGGCTGTTGGGGGTAAGCAGACCAGCAAGGGGGCCAGTTGGGGGCAAGCAGGCATCAGTGGGGGTCAGTTGGAGGTGATCAGGACAGCGGGGGAGCAATTTGGAGTGAGCAGACCAGCAAGGTGGCAGTTGGGGTGGGCAGGCCAGTGGGGAGGGAAGGGAGGGATGAGCAGGCCAACAGGAGGGGGCATTTGGAGGTGAGCAGGCAAGAAAGCAGAGTGGGTAGGGGCATTCAGGCAGGCAGGCACACAAGTGAGTGGTTGGGAGCCAGCAGTCCCAGATTGTGAGAGGGATGTCTGACTGCTGCTTTAGGCCCAATCCATGTAAACCAGCAGTAGGAAATCTTTCCAGGCGTCCCAGATTGGAGAGGATGCAGGCTGGGCTGAGGGATACCCCTCTCCCCCGACACACCCCCATGCATGAATTTTGTGCACCGGGCCACTAGTGTTTTATAATTTTCTCCATAAAAGCCATGCACATCTTCTGTTAGATAAATTCCTAGGCATATTGATTTTTATGCTATAATAAATGTTGCCTATATTTTCTATTTGTTGTTTGTATATAAAAATGAAGTTAAGTTATATACATTTACTTTATATACGGCAACATTTCTAAGCTGTCCTGCTAATAATACATTTTAGATTTCTTTGGATTTTATTCTGTGAGCAGGTAATCTGTGAATAATGGCAATTTCTTCATGTTAAATTCTTTATGCCCTTAATTTCTTTCTGTTGTTGTTAACCTATATTCAATCTTCAGTATGGTATGAACTAAACTAGTGATAGCAGGTATACTAGTACTTGTCAACTTTTAGTCTCAATGAGAATGCTTTAATATTTTTTATTAATAACTAGGGGCCCAGTGCACAAAAATTTGTGCACTTGGCGGGGGGGGGGGGGTTCCTTAGTCCAGCCTGTGCTCTCTCGCAGCCTGGGACCCGTCGGGGGATGTCCACCTGCAGGTGTGCCTGGCCAGCCTGGGTGAGGGGCTGATGGCAGTTTGCAGGCTGGCCAAGCCTGCCCTGCCCCCACTGCTGCCCTGCCGCCGCTGCCTGGCTCTGGTGGTGTTTTCTAACCAGAGGCCCCACTTCCCTCATCTGTGCTTCCTCCCACCTTTCCCATACTGTGAAGAAAAACTTCTCCACTCTGATGTCCACCCTGCCCTGACGTGGGTGGAGGAACTGAAGTTGCCAACCACCCCCAGAAGGAACCAGCCCCTCGTACACCCATCCGGAGCCACAACTGGGGCAGCAGATGTTGTGGGCCCTATGGGGCCCCTGGGAGCAGGGTCACTGGCCATGGCTCCTCCTCCCGACCTGAACTGGCCACCCGCCCGCCATCCCGGGAGAGTCCATGCCAGGCAGACTTCTGGACGCTGGGGCCCAGGAAGGGAGCCTAGCCATTCTGGAGGCTGGGGTCGGGGCTGATGTGGTACCAACCACCTGTCATGGGACTGACTGGTGGGATTAGTTTGGTAGCTGCTGTGACATAGCAGGTCACCTCGCCCCAGCCTCCAGGGCCACACTGCAGCCTCCCTCACCCTCCCACGGCACCCCTACCCCCCACCCCCCAGTTAAACAGATGACCAAAGATCTTTCTTATGCCAGAAGCAAAAAAAAAAAAAAAAAAATTGCCACTCAGCAAGCTAAATGGATTAAGGGGCAAAGTGGCTGAACACAAGGCACCTTCCCCAGTTCTGCATTCCAAAGCCCCCAATAAGAGGCAGCTCAGATGGCATCTGTGACCCACCCCAGCTGTGGGAAGTGGATTCTTTTGCTTTGAATTGATTTGCTGTGTTTGATCTCGGCCACAGAGCACAATTCAAGACCACTGGCTGAGCTCCTCCTGCTCGCAGCCGTGCTGTCAGAATCCAGGGTACAGAGATGACAGAGAGCCAGCCCAGGTGTCATGGGAGTTCAGCTGCATCCCACCCGCCTGCCCAGCTCATAAAAGTGCCCATCACTCCGAGACAGAGGCTTGCCTGATCTTAGCTGCACACAGCACTGAGGCTGGTCAAACAGATGTCCTGCATGCCCCCTCAGTGAATGGACACATGAGACGTGCAGCCTCTGCCATCTTCGCTCTGGTGAATTTAACGTGGGAGGGAGAAGAGCGAGCCCAACTGCCCTGCGCTTAAGCAAGAGGGGGAGCTCAGAGGAGGCTGGGACTGCAGGAAAGAGCCCGGGGTCAGGGTCAGACAGACCTACGTTACCTCAGCTAATAGGTATACAAAGGCACTAATAGGTCATCGCAGTGGTGAGAGCGAGGGCTTCTTTAATAGCCGCTGAATACTTACTAAGCTTGCTTAACTAGAATGAAACAGAACTTTAATTAGGGCCCAGACCTGAGGGGCCAAGGTTGTCACTGGCATCAGGGGGGTGTGACCATGAGGCTGAAATCTGTCCCTTCAGCTCCCGGCTCTGCTGCTCTCAGAGTGGACCTTGGTTTTAGGCAGACTTTCTTCCAGGAGTCCCCCTACCCCCACCCTCCACTGTCCCCACCTGTCTTGGATCATTTTAGCATCAGTAGGAAGAGGATGGAGACACTATTTAAAAAAAAAAAAATTGCCCCGCCCCCCGCCACCGCCTAGCTGCACCCACTGCCACTGCTCTCTCCATGGCTGCCAGCCTCCATCTTGGCTGGGTCAATTGGCATACAGCCACTCTGATTGGCTGGCAGGCATGGCTTGACTGGTGGATGTGGCTTAGGCATCTTGGAGAGATGGTTAATTTCCATATTACTCTTTTATTAGAGTAGATTCTGATGTTTACAGCTTTTTAGCAAATACTCTTTCAATTCTACTTACTAAAGTTTTGAGTTTTGAGACATGTTTTTTAGTTTTTCATGTGCTAATGTGGTAAATTACATATTACAATTTCCAATGTTGAACCAACCTTATATTCCTGATACAAACCCATCTTTATATCTTTTCTGTTTACTGTTAGTTGCTATTCAGTAATATTACTTTAGGTTTTATACATCTACTAGAGGCCCAGTGCACAAAAATTTGTGCACTCAGTGGGGGGGAATCCCTCTGCCCAGCATATGCCCTCTCGCAGTCTCGGACTCCTCGGAGGATGTCCACCTGCTGGCTTAGGACCACTCCCCGGCCGATCGGGCCTAAGATGGCAGTCAGACATCCCTCTGGCAGCTCGGGAGCCCTCAGGGATGTCCACTTGCCAGCGGGATGTCCACTAAGCTGCAGTCAAACATCCTTAGCGCTGCTGAGGAGGCAGGAGAGGCTCCCACAACCACCTCTGTACTGGCAGCCTTCTGGCTTGTGGCTGAGCAGAGCTCCTCCTGTGAGAGTTCCCTGACCACCAGGGGCAGCTCCTGCATTGAGCATATGCCCCCTGGTGGTCAGTGTGTGTCATAGTGACCAGTCATTCCCAGTTGTTCTGCTGTTAGGGTCAATTTGCATATCACCCTTTTATTATATAGGATTATATAGGATAGAGGCCTGGTGCATGGGTGGGGGCCGGCTGGTTTGCCCTGAAGGGTGTCCCATATTAGGGTGGGGTTCCTGCTGGGGTGCCTGGCCAGCCTGGGTGAGGGGCTAATGGCTGTTTGCAGGCTGGCCACATCCTCTTCAGGGTCGGGTCCTGCTGGGGTGCTGGCCAGCCTGGGTGAGGGACTGACAGCTGTTTGCAGGCTGACCACAGCTCCCATTAACCCAACGTTCCAGTAAGGCTGTCTGGAATCAGGTTTCTAGGGTTTATTCATCTTCTATAATTAAAACATTGTTGCCTTGAGCAGAGGCTACAGCTGGCCTAGGCAGGTGGTTTCCTCCATCGCTGCTGAAATGAAGCCTTCTGTTTGCTTCAGCTCTATGGTTTCTATAATTGAAACTTTGCTGACGTGAGCAGAGGCCACAGCTTGCCTAGGCAGGCAGTTTCCTCCATTGCTAGTCCAATGGAAGTCTCTTGTTTGCTCTAGTTCTGTGGCTGCCAGCCACCATCTTGTCTGGGTTAATTTGCATACAGTCGCTCTGATTGGCTGGTGGGTGTGGCTTGGGTGTAATGGAGTGAGGGTCCATTTGCATATTACTCTTTTATTAGATTAGATGTGTATTGCTGAGGTTGTTCTTCAATTTTCCCTTCACATTGTCTTGTCATATTTTGGATTTAAGGTTGCCCTAGTCTCATAAAATTTGTCTGTGAGTATTCCTCTTTTTCTTCCTTAGAAGAATTTGTGCAAATCATTGTCTTTTCAAAGTTTGGTAGAACTTTTTTCATCTTGACCTGTGATGTGTGTGTGTGTGTCTGTACATAATTGAAATTGATAATTCAGTTTCTGTTTTATTCTAAGATTCTTTGTTTTCTATTTCTTCTGTAGTCATGGAGTTATGGTATTTTTTCTAAGAACTTCTACTTCTCATGTAAATTTTCAAATTTATTAGGTAAAGTTGTTTTTTATTTTCTAAAGTTGGTAACATATGTATTTATGGCTTATCTTTCCTTCCAAAAATGGAGAGACAAATCTTTACAGGGAGTTATCAATTTATATTTTTTCTTTTTCTTTTTTAGTTTAACTTTATTGTTTAAAATATGACAGACATCCCCTGTTTCTCGCCATTGACTCCCTCCCCAGGACTTCACCACACTATTAGTTGTGTCAATGTGCTATGCATATCCTATATAATGAAAGCATATTAGGCTTTTATTATATGCTGCTCATCCAGTCATCCGTTCAACCAATCAAAGTGTAGTATGCTAATGATATGCTAAGACCACTCAACCGCTCGCTATGATGTGCACTGACCACCAGAGGGCAGATAGTCAATCTGTCAACCAGTTGCTATGATGCACCCTGACCACAGAGCAGATGCTCCGACCGGTAGGTTACCTGCTGCTGGGGTCTAGCTGATGGGTACTGAGCGAAATGGGCTGGACATCCCCTGAAGCTCTCCCGCAGTCCCTCCCCAACTGGCCAACCTCCCGCATTCCTCCCCATTCCCGATCATGCACTGGTGGGGTCCCTCGGCCTGGCCTGAGTCCTCTCACAATCCAGGACCCCTTGGGGGATGTTGAAGAGCCAATTTTGGCCTGATCCCGCAGGCCAGGCCTAGGGACCCCACTGGTGCATGAATTCATTCACCAGGCCTCTAGTATGCATATAAGTTCTTTGGTTAATCTCTTCCCACCCCCCAACACCCACCTCATTCCCTCTGGTATACATCAGTCTATTGCATATGTCAATGACTCTGGCTCTGTTTTGTTTGTCAGTTTATTTTGTTCATTAGATTCCACACATAAGTGAGATCATGTGATACTGTCTTTCTCTGACTAGCTTATTTCACGTAGTATAATACTCTCCAGATCCCTTGATGCTATCTCTAAGGGTAAGAAATTCTTCTATTTTATAGTTACACAGTATTTCATTGTGTAAATGCACCACAGTTTTTTTATCCATTCTTCTACTGGTGGGCAATTAGGCTGTTTCCAGATCTTAGCTATTACAAATGATGCTGCTATGAACATAGGGGTTCACATATTCTTTCTGATTGGTGTTTCTGGCTTCTTAGGACATATTCCTAGAAGTGGGATCATTGGAACAAATGGTAGTTCCATATTTAATTTTGAGGAAACCACATACTATTTTCTATAGCGGCTGTACCAGTCTGCATTCCTATCAATAGTATACTAGGGTTCCTTTATCTCCATGTCCTTATCAGCATTTGTTTGTTGATTTATTGATGATAACCATTCTGGCAGGTGTGAAGTGGTAGTTTTAATTTGTATCTTTCTGATAATTAGTGACATTGAACATTTTTTCATGTGTCTCTTGGCCACTTGTATATCCTCTTTGAAGAAGTGTCTATTAAGGTATTCTTCCCATTTTTTAATTGGATTTTTTGTATTCCTTTTGTTTAGTTGTATGAGTTTTTATATATTTTGGAAATTTTACCCCTTATCCGATGTATCATTGGCAAATATGTTCTCCCATACAGTGGGTTCCCTTTTCATTATGATGCTGTTTTCCTTTGCTGTGCAGAAGCTTTTTATTTTGATGTAGTTCCAGTTTTAAAAAATGTTATTTCTCTTGCCCTGGGGGAAATTCAGCTACATGAGATGTCTGATATTTTGCAGAATACATTTTCTTCTAGTATTTCTATGATTTCACAACTTACATTTAAATCTTTTATCCATTTTGAGTTTATTCTTGTGTCTGGTGTAAGTTGGTGGCCTAGTTTCATTTTTTTGCAAGTACCTCCCCAATTTTTCCGATACTATTTATTGAAGATACTGTCTTTACTCCATTGCATGCTCTTGCCTCCATTGTCAAATATTAATTGAGCATGATGGCTTGGGTTGATTTCTGGATCTCTCTTCTATTTCATTGATCTATATGCCTGTTCATGTGCCAGTACCAAACTGTTTTGATTACAATGGCTTTGTAGTATACTTGATATCCAGTACTGTGATTCTTCCAATTTTATTCTACTTTCTCAAGATTGCTAAGCTATGCAGAATCTTTTTCTTTTTTTATATGTAAATTTTGGACTGTTTGTTCTAGATTTGTGAAATATTCCATTGGTTTTCTAACAGGAATTGCATTGAATCTATATAGATTGCTTTGGGTAGTATGGCCATTTTAATGATGTTAATTCTACCAATACATGAACACGCTTTATTCTTCCACTTGTTTATATCCTCCTCTATCTCTTTTTTCAATGTCATATAGTTTTCTGAATACAGGATTTTTATTTTCTTGGTTAAGTTTATTCCTAAGTACTTTAATTTTTTGTTGCAATGATAAATTGGATTGTTTGTTTAGTTTCTCTTTCTGAGAATTAATTATTGTTTTTAAAAATGCCATCAATTTCTGTGTGCTAATTTTTTGTCCTGTTATATTGCCAAGTTCATTTATTAAATCTAGTAGTTTTTTGTTGGAGTCCTTAGAGTTTTGTATGTACAATATCATGTCATCTGCAAATAATGACAATTTTACTTCCTCCTTTCCAATTTGGATATCTTTTATATTTTTCTTCTTGCCTAATCACTCTTGCTAAGACTCCCATACTATGTTGAATAAGAGTAGTAAAAGTGGACATCCCTGTCTTGTTCTTGTTCTTAGGGAAAATTCTTGTCGTTTTTGCCCATTAAGTATGATATTAGCTGTAGATTTGTGATATATGGCCTTTATCATGTTGATGTATGATCCCTCTATTCCTACTTGGCTGAGAGTTTTATAAAAAATGGGTGTTGGATTTTGCCAAATGCTTTTTCTGTATCTATTGATATGATCATGTGATTTTTGTCTTCCAATTTGTTTATGTGGTGTGTCACATTTATTGATTTGCAAATATTGTACCAACTTTGCATTCCTGGAATAAATTCCACTTAGTCATAATGTGTGATCTTTTTAATACATTACTGGATCTGATTTGCTAATATTTTGTTGAGGACTTAATGACTATGTTCATCAGGGAGCTTGACCTGCAATTTACTTTTTTTGTCATCTCTATATGGTTTTGGGATTAGGATAATGCTGGCCTAATAAAAGCTTGGAAATGTGCCCTTTCTCTTGGATTTTTTGGAATAGTTTCAGGAGTATAGGTGTTAGTTCTTCGAATGTTTGGTAAAATTCCCCCATGAAAACATTTGAACCAGGGGTTTTGTTTGCTGGGAGTTTTATTTTATTTTATTTATTTTTTATTACTGCTTCAATTTCATTAGTTGTTATTGGCCTATTCAGGTGGTCTGCTTCTTCCTGATTGAGTTTTGGAAACATGTATGCTTCTAGGAATTTGTCCATTTTTCCCAAGTTGTCCAATTTATTTGCATATAATTGTTCATAGTATTTTCTTATAATCCTTTGTAAATCTGTGGTGTCAGTTGTTACTTCACCTATTTCCTTTCTAATTTTATTTATTTGGGTCCGCTCTCTTTTTTTCTTGATGAGTATAGCTAAAGGTTCATCAATCTTGTTTATCTTTTCAAAGAAGCAGCTCTTGGATTTTGTTGTTGTTGTTGTCTCTATATCATTTATTTCCACTCTGATTTTATTATTTTCTTCCTTCTACTTACTCTGGACTTCTCTTTTTGTTCCCTTTCTAATTCTTTTAGTTGTAGTGTTAAATAGTTTATTAGAGCTTTTTCTTGTTTCTTGAGGCAGGCCTGTAATGCTATGAACTTCCCTCTCAGTACTGCTTTTGCTGTGTCCCATAGATTTTGAGATGTTGTGTGTTCATTTTCATTTGTTTCCAGGAAGTTGTTTTATTTCTTCCTTGGTTTCATTGGTAAGCCAATCATCTTATATAATAAAAGCCCAGGGACCAGAATGACCAGAGACCAGAACTGTCACAGTCCCTTGCTGGGCTGGCCCTGCCTCCCAGAAAGCAAAAGGGGAATCAGGCAGGCAGGCAGAGTGGTTAGGGGCAATCAAGTAGGCAGATCAGCAGTTAGGGGAGATTAGGTAGGCAGGTGAGTGGTTAGGGGTGATGAGGCAGGCAGGCAGAGCCCCACGATTCATTGCCTCAAAGAGGGAGATCCAGGGTACAGCCTGTGGGAGGGATGTTCAGCATCTGCGACAGGAGACGCTGCAGCAGTGGATACTGCAGTGCGGGGCTGGCACCACAGCAGCTCCTGAGTGGGCATGGTGCCTGTAGCCTGGCCCAAGCCCCAATGTCACAGCCTCCCCCCATAGCTTCTGCAGGGTTGGACTGCTATTATGCCTGAGTAGATTCCAGACCCTTCGATGACTGTGGGCTCTCGGCCAGGGCTTGGCCCCCTGACCAAACTCGCCAATTTGGCCCTGACAGCAGAGGAGCTGAAATACGCTGACATCCACAACATTGAGGCCATGATTGCCCCTTTGCACTTCCTGGAGGTGAAACTGGGCAGAAGGCCTCAACCTGTGAAGTGAGCTAGATGAGGAAGAAGAGTGGAGAAAAAGTCACCAGGAAAAGAACAAAGTGGCAGCAGCCCCATGCCAGAACAAGAAGGAGTGGAAGGGGTTTCTGCAGTGGGAATCTGAG
>PVJC01024101.1:0-25809 GCA_004026665.1 Murina feae
TGGTCAGGCCAGCCTTTTCTTGCTCCCTGATCCCCGGAAGGGACCTGGGGAGCTGCCAAGCAGGCCCCCAGCCCCCAAGAGCTTGCTTTCCCACTCCCCAGTACCCCTCAAAGGGCCTGGGGAGCTGCCAAGCAGGCCGCCGACTCTTTCCCACTCACCGGTCCCGTGCTGCCTTCCTTTCCCACTCCCAGGTGCTGCCAAGGGGTCTGGGAGCTGCCAAGCAAGACCCCAGCCCCTGCAGCCTTGCTTTTCTGCTCTCCGGTCCCCCACAAAGGGCTTGGGCAGCTGCAGGCCGAGACCCCCCATCACCTCTTTCCCACTCCTTGATGCCCCTCAAAGGGCCTGGGCAGCTGGCAAGCAGGCCACTGCCTCTTTCCCGCTCCCCAGTGCCCTGCAAGGGGCCTGGGAAGCCACCAAGTAGACCGAGACGCCCTTCGCTGCCTCTTTCCCACTCTCTGGTGCCCTGCAAAGGGCCTCAGAAGCCTCCAAGCAGGCCCCCAATACCCACTGCCTCTTTCCTGCTCCCCAGTGCCCAGCAAAGGGCCTGGGCAGTCACCAAGCAAGCCGAGATCCCCCCCACTACCTATTTCCTGCTCCCTGGTGCCCCTCAAAGGGCCTGAGGAGCCGCCAAGCAGGCCCCGGCCCCCACCGCCTCTTTCCCGCTCCCCGGTGCCCACAAAGGGCCTGGGGAGCTGCCTCTTTCCCACTCACTGGTCTTGGGTCCTGCACTGTTCCGCCCTGCAGCCGCTCTGTGCACTCGGGAGGTCCCTCAGCCAGCCTGTGCCCTTTCACAGTCTGGGACCCCTCTGGGGATGTCCACCTGCTGGTGTGCCTGACCATCCTGGGTGATGCGCTGATGGCTGTCTCCAGGCTGGCCAAGCCCCCCAGTAACGTCCCTCACCCCATTGGGTTGTGGCCAGCGTGGGTGACGGGCTGATTGGCGCTTTCAGGCTTTAAGGCTGCCCACAGCTCCCATTGACCCAATGTCCCAGCAAGGCTGGCAGGACTCAGGTTTCTGGGTTTGTTTATCTTCTATAATTGATGCTCTTCCTTTAAGGCGAGGCCTCCTACTAACGAAGCCTCCTCTCTGCTTCACCTCGCAGCGTCTATAATGAGACAATGTTGGTCTTAGTGGTTAGGCCAGGCCTGCTGTTTCCTTCAGCTCCTGAGGATTCTGATTGTTATTTTGTTGCAAACATGTGTTTTGCTTGAGCTAGGATGAGTGGAGCGGGCCGCAGTTTCACTTTCACTCCTGCTGCAATTGAAGCTGCCATTTACTCAGGTCTGTGGGTGGCGGCCTCCATGTTGGCTGGGCTAATTTGCATACAGTTGCTCTGATTGGCTGGTGGGTGTGGCTTACCATGTCCTGGAGAAACAGTTAATTTTACTATTTCACTTTTATTAGTTTATATATATATATATATATATATATATATATATATATATATATGAACACAGGAGATAGGGACTACCTATATGCCAGGACCAGGTTTATTTATTCAAAAAACATTTATTACTCTCCTAATGTGTGTTGGATACATAAAATAATAGATTTTAATTCTTATTCTCTCATTATCCCAATCCAAAGATTACAGAATTATTAATCTTCTAATCATGTCCAGCATGAGGAAACTTCTGTCAACGATGGACCACATACATAAAGATGACCCCATACAATTATAATGGGGAGCTGAAAAATTCCTGATGTCTAGTGACCTCATAGCCATCATAGATGCCAAAATGTAGCTGTGGTAACATGCTGCTACCACATAATATGGTTATAACTCAACACATTAATGCTTCATGCTGTCCCATCCTATCCATAGTAATGCTATTGTCTAGAAATGCCTGGGGGCACTTACCAGGGCCCAGTGTTTTCTGCAGACAACTCCTCAATTCTAAACCAGTGTTCCAACTGAACTGTCCCTTCTGGTTCTTATGATCACTGCAAGACATTCTTTAGTGATAACCATTAGGAAACCTTGAAGAAAAGGAGTCTATTACTTGCAGGCCTGGAGCATACCAGGCACACTCAGAGGCAGACTGCAGGGTTGCAGGTAGGGAAAGGGAAAGAGCACAGGGCTCTTCTGCTTTTGTTGGGGTCCAGGATGGGAACCTAGGGTTGAGCAGCCTACTTTTTGTTGGTGAATTGAAAACATAAGAACAGGAATTTAAAGCACAGGAAGAGAAAAAATCCAAGTAGTCCAAATGGTCAGTTATCAAAATCAACTGAAATCTAAAGCAAAGGAGCTTCGGTAGGGGCAGGCTGGCTTCAACCTTTTAAAGCAAATCTTTATTGTTGAAAATATTACAGACCTACCTCTTTCGGCTCCACCCTCATTGACCCTTCTTCACCCTGCTCCCAACCCCTCCCCAGGCCTTCCCTGCACTATTGTTTGTCTGTGGATGGGCTATGCATATGTGCATATAAGTTCTTAGTTAATCTCTTGCTGACCCCCCCCCCCCCCCCCCCCCCCCCCCCACACACTACCCTCTAAAATAGATCAGCCTGTTGCATGTTTCAATGCCTCTGGATCTCTCTTGTTCATCAGTTTATTTTGTTCATCAGCTTTCACATGTAAGTGAGATCATGTAATACTTGTCTTTCCCTTACTGGCTTATTTCATTTAGCATAATACTCTCCAGGTCATTCCATGCTGTCTCAAAGGGTAAGAGATGCTTCCTTTTTATTTCTGCATTGTATTCTATTGTGTAAATGTACCACAGTGTTTTAATTCATTATCTACTGATGGGCACGTGGGTTGTTTCCAGATTTTAGCTACCTTAACAATGCTGCTATGAACATAGGGGTGCATATGTTCTTTCTGATTGGTGTTTCAAGCTTCTTAGGATATATTCTCAGAAGTAGGATAATTGGGTCAAATGGTAGTTCCATTTTTAATTTTTTGAGGAAACTCCACACTGTTTTCCATAGTGGTTGTGCCAGTCTGTATTCCCATCAGCACTATACTAGCATTCCTTTTTCTCCACATCCTTGCCAGTACCTGTTTGTTGATTTAATCGACCTAAGCTATTACGCTCAATTAATATTTGACAAAAGAGGCAGCATACAACGGAGTAAAATTTCTCTTCAATAAATGATGATGGGAAAATTGGACAAATACATGCAAAAATACGAAACTAGACCACCAATTTATATCATACACAAGAATAAATTAAAAATAGATAACAGACTTAAATGTAAGTTGTGAAACCATAAAAATCCTAGAAGAAAACGTAGGAAGAAAAATATCAGACATTTCATGAAACAGAATTTTCATGGATATATTACCTAGGGCAAGAGAAACAAAGGAAAAAATAACAAATGGGACTATATCAAACTAAAACGCTTCTTTACAGCAAAAGAAACTAACATCAAATTGAAAAGGGAACTCACTGTATGGGAAAACATACTTGCCAATGACACATGTAATAAGGGGTTAATTTCCAAAATATATAAAGTACTTATACAACTCAATCAAAGGAAGACAAACAACCCAATCAAAAAATGGGCAGAGGACCTATATAGACACTTTTCCAAAGAGGACATACAATTGGCCAAGGGACATGTGAAAAAATGCTCAAGGTCACTAACTATCGGAGAGATGCAAATTAAAACAACGATGAGTACTACCTCACACCTGCCAGACTGGCCACCATCAATAAATCAACAATTGGCTTCACACTTTATCTGGTCCTGTGGCTGCTAATGTGCTTATCCAGCTCGCCTTCCTTGAAGTGGGTGCCTCTTTGAGGTAGATGCCTTGGCAAGGCAATCAAAGCCTAAGTGAGGCAATATAATTGTCAAGGCTTACCGGACTATTAGCACTGGTTTGTGGTGATGCCCCTATGAACGAACCTACTGCACTGCCAGTCTTATAAAAATGCAGCTCGTACAATTACAGTAGATAGTGGGCTATACCGCCTGTGTTTGTGAAAGTACACTTTATAGCAAGCATGCCAAACTCAAAGGCTAACACAGGCCACACGAATAAGGATTAAGTTTATGTGGGCTGCAAAAAACCCAAAAGCTTCAATTTTCATAGAAATGTAGGTTTGTTTCGATAGAGATGCTGAATACAAAGGGCTGAAATAAATGAGTAATCGTTAACATAAAACAATAGAACATTTTAATAAAAATTAATATTATTTCTTGAACATTAACTTACCAGACACCGAATAAGTGTACAAATTAATAAGCGTAATGCAAATAACCTATTATTCTTGTTCTCCAAAAGTGGAATATTTTCTGTTGTGCACAGCAAATAAGTCAGTATAAGACTAATGACATAGCAATTGGCTGCTAAAGTATTCACTGCTAGTATTAGTGGAGAGAAATGGTGTGCCTGAGCTAAGGTGCGTAAGGGAAATGAACGCAACATGACTATAACAATCAGTCATTAGTGAACATTGTAGTTCGTTACTAATAAATATGTATAACAGGATATTGTAAGAATGAAGTTACGAAATTTTTATTAAAATGTTTCTTACATACTGTTATATTGGCTGGGCCGCAAAAATATTCATTGTGGGACACATGTGGCCCTCCGGACATGAGTTTGTCATGCTTGCTTTGCAGTGTTTGCACAACAAAAACCACCTAATACTGCATTTTTCAGAATGTATCCACCTCATTAATCAGTGTATGACTGCACTTTGTAGGTGGAGTAAAGACATTTATTCATAATTAGCTGGGAGCCAGTATAGTACATTAGAAAATGGTTGGAAGTCAGATAGACATAATTTAATCCTTCCACTGCCCATAATTTATAGTCAAATAACATTTATTAATTCTCGAGTGAATCAACAAACCTTTGTTGAACAATTGGATGCATAGGTAGTAAAAGAGGCTTGTGGCTTATTCTAGTTATCGGAGGAACAAAAATCAGGTAAATTAAGCAATGCAGATGGCTTGGTAAGTGCTGTTATAGAAGAGCAGGTAGGCTGTTTAGGGAGAATAGAGAACAGCATCTGAATCAAATTATGGAGTAAGAAAAAGTTTGAACAGTCAGCTAAAACGATGGAGGGCATGACATGGTTGATGAAACAGTCCTTGCATGCATGTTTCAGGGCTTTGGCCCCCAATTTAACTTATGACTGAGAATTAGTGAACTCTTTCAGCCTCAGTTTCCTTATGTGTAAAATAGTACCCATCACTGTAGCTTTTTCATAGGAGTTTTATATGCACTTCACATTGAGCAGTTGCCACAATGCCCAGCATATGTGAGAACTCATCAAGTTTAGGCTCAAACATGCGGGCACGAAAGAACATGCTGCAGTGCGGATCTGAAAATGGCTGTGAAAACAAGTGAGAGCAGAGAAGTGGCAGGTGGTGATCAGAAGGAATGAGCTTAGAAGTCCTTTTGTACGAAGATAAATTGAGCAGGAGTGTGCAAACATGGGAGTGATGATGGGGCTGCCAGTAGGCGATATGCGGGCTGATGGGGAAATAAGCAAGGCTGTATGTGGTTTTGGTCAGCTTTAGTTCCCCGTCTGTGATGTGGAGTTCCCCTGAATTTAGATGGAGTGCTTCTGTGCCGGTCTAGGTAGACCCAGGGGCCTGAGGGCCCAGGTTCTCAAATTGGCTTCCTTCCTGGGCCCCGGACTGGTTCTCCTTACCCCAGTTTCCTACTTCCTGTTGCCTGATTCCCAGGTGTGACACTTTTGGCTCCCTCTACAAAGTTATCGGTGCACTCACCGAAAGCAGAGTTTGAACTTAGAATATTTTAGGTGCTCACTAAATGGACGAAGAAATGTTAAATGGACGAAGAGTGAATATTTAATGTGTTCTTGCTGAACACTTTGCCTTCCATTTGTCTTGGCAGATTTTCCTAAATTTGACCACTACTTGTATGCTTATTGTATTATCTCTGATTCAGCTAGACTCACATACAATCCTATTCTGAAAGCTTCCCCCCAAATACTAAAATCAAACTTGTGTTGTTGTTGTTTTTGTCCTGAAGGGGGCATGTTCTTATTTAATAATTATGAAGCACTTGAACATTACAAAGAATAAATGAAATGTTTAACTTTTTTGGGTTCTCTGTAGGTTTCCTATAGTCCCATGTGTCTGTGTGTGGTGTTTGGGTGGAGTCCAATATGTTTCACAAAAACAAAACCATATTTAGTTGAACTTGGTCTCAATGCAACATGAAGCATTGCTTTTGTTCTCTCCAGGTTTTCCGAGTGACCTGCTGCCAAGGTCTCAGCTTTCTGTTTGTGAAGATTTACTGTCAACTTTGTTCGTTTAAACTGTGACAATAGACTTCCCTGCAGAAGGAAGTCAGAGATGAAGTTGGACGCAGAGAGTAGTTTATGTCAAATGAGAAACCCCGGAGAAAGGAAGTCATTCTTATTTTTAGTTTATCCTTTCTGCTTGTTTGGCTGATGGCTGCTTCTGGGACCATTTTGCTTCCCACACTTCTGTTGCTTGTATCCTCTGCACATCCCTCCAGTTATGGAAAAGAAATATACATATTTTAGGTTTTGTTGTCTCTGCTAACTGAACAGGCTGGGTTTTCTTTTTCCCAACTTTCTTCCCCCCCCCCCCCCACACACACAATCAGGTATAAAAGCTACTCTTCCTATTTGGCTGCTGAAATGTTAGATGGAATTATGCCCGCCATCAAGTTTCAAACTGGGTGTGTGAATGAAAAAAGGAAGGAGGATATAGGCAAGTATAAGAACACTAAAATTAGGCCTTGATGTGGAAAATATTTTAGTGATTGGGTACCCAGAAGTCTGTAGTAAGTGAGGCTTTCTAACAGTGTTCTGTCAGCGATGTCGTGTTCTTATAAACATTAAGTGAGAAACTGGGACTGTTAAGGTGACAGATTCTGCTCTGGTTATTCATATTTTTAACTTTGCCTTACTACTTTTTAGTCTAAGATGTGTTAACAGCTTCTAAAACATACATGTAAGATAACTTTATGGTTAGCTGAGTGAAATAATTCTACATGCCACCTTTAGAGAAATGCTGTATAGCTTTTTTCTTTTCTACTCTTCAATTTATTCTTTTCCATAAATCATTCTTTAAGTTAATATTCTTTATTAGATAGAAAAATAATAATTTAAATTTCTAATATATTAAAATTCCATACAAAATTTATGTGAAAGATAAGTTGTTCATAAGAAAAAAGTTTAGATTTTTTTCTATGCTAACTAGCTTTTTTTTTTTCTAGACTCAAGACCAGCTTATATGTCAGTACCTGAGTGCCCACTGAGAGTGCCCTGGTGTGTGTGTGTGTGTGTGTGTGTGTGTGTGTGAGAGAGAGAAAAGATATTGAATTTTAATTCATTCTAGAAAAATAAAGATTCTCAATCCAAAATCAATCTAAACTTTTTATGTTTAAATTATTATATGTAGTTGAACCAAACCTTTAAATCATTATGTGAAATTACTTTGATTTTTTCTGTGTGGCAAACCTCTGGGCAGGAGGTTTGGAGGCTTATAATTTGTTAATTTAGTATACATAGATTCAAGAAACAAAGGTAAAAAGACTGTGTGATATACAATTGATCTCACTTTGCCCTGAAATAAAAGTCAAATTTCTTCTGTATCTACATGGTCATTATTTGAATGGATAAATATGTATATGTTGATGGGTGAAGATGGAGGGGAGAATCGTGTATCATTTTAATGCTGTTCCTACATTTACCAAAATGTGTTTAAAATAGTTTTTGAAAATGCATTTACTTTTCGTAATTGTAATTACCAGTGCTTATGCAAATATTGGCTGAAACTTAATTTCTTTGAATACTTTCACTTTGCTCTGCCTTTTATTATTTTACTTCAAAAGGCTAAACCTCACTACAAACAATATTCTCCCCCAAATTGCTATGCTGTGGTAGACTGATTATCACTGCATAAATATCATCTCCAGATAAGATTTATTGACTGCCCATCCGTGGAAGGCACTGAACTAGGCATTTCAATAAATGTTATTGAATAGCTTCCACCTCCGTTCATAAGATCTGTGCTGCTCGAAAGCAAGACACAAATGATCTCATAACCTATTTCCCCTGCTGCACCCTGAATATAGATTTATAGTTGGATTTCTTCTTTGTGATCTGGAAACTCTCGTTATGAAGTCGTTGTTCTTTCCATAAACTTTTTAGATCTTTGTGAGCTTTCTTATATTACTTTTTCATGCTCATATGCTCTGGCATCAAGGAGTCCTTATGAGGGATATCTATAGGCCTATTCCTTGGTCATTAGAGAAAACAAGGCTTTTTTTTTTACGCATAAGATAAGAATTTGGTATAAATGTGAATCATATGCTAAAGTAAAGGAACTTAATTTTATTTAATAGAAAGTATATCACTATTCATCTATTTGGTAATGTTTCATGTATATTTGATTTTAAAAATTTGGCTACATAATTAGATTTTTAAAACAGTAAAATAAATTGGGTTTAAAAGAAAAAAATTAGAGACAGGTTTGATAACATTAAATGTTTGCTTGAGTTTAGAATTATTTAGAAAATATGTTAAATGATTTGTGTGAGAACATTTTGGGTGTGGGTAAGTGATAAATATACAGAAATGTGTGTCTAAAGGGAGGACATGGGACACTATCTGTCTTTTCTTCTGCTTTTAGAGAGTTTTGCACTCAGTGTCACACTCAGGGTGTGGCCCTGTACAGACTGGTTCAGATCATGGCTTTGTCGTGTTTTATTGAATGGCTTTGAACAACTCAAATTTTCTGGCCCTCAATTTCCTTACCTATAAAATTATAGCAGTGTTTACAGGAGAGTTTTTATGAATATTATAGGTAGTTTAACGCAACACATCTTAGACATACTATTAGATATATGGTAACTATTACTACAGCTTTTAGCAGGTCTTGCAAATATGTTTAAAAATAATTTAGTCCTCCAAAATTATATTTGATCTGTAAATTTTATTAAATCTACCATGTTTAGAGTGATTGTCTTCCTGCTTCTCTCTTAGTTTTTTTTATTGCTTTATATTGCTGTCTTAACCAATTAGTTTATAGAATATATGCAATATATAATCACAAATGAATTTTTTAAAAGCCTGCATTGTAGGACTTAAACATCCAAATGAATCTTTTAGAGCAAAGATTCTCAACCTGTGGGGTCACCTAAATACATCCTGCATATCAGATATTTACATTATGATTCATAACAGTAGCAAAATTACAGTTATGAAGTAGCAACAAAATAATTTTATCATTGGGGGTCACCACAACATGAGGAACTGTATTAAGGGTCCCAGCATTAGGAAGGTTGAGAACTACTGCTTTAGAGTGTTCCTATAAGGGAGCTCTGTATTATACCAACATTACTACCATTGTTTAAGATCATTTTAGAACTTTCTTTTGGAAATTGGCTTCAAAGTCAATAAGCAAGCCATCCAAGAAAATTGATTACATTGTTTTAAAGTTACTCCTTATATGTATTGAAAAAAGAAAGTGTCACCAAATTTGACTCTTTCTTTCTTAAGGTAACTAGAGGCCCAGTGCATGAATTTGTGCATGGGGAGGGTCTGGCCAGCCTGGCCCCAATCAGCAGATCGGGGCTGGGCCATTTGGGAGGAGGAGATGGCAGGAGGTTGACTGGCAGGCCTGCCCTGATCAGTCCTGATCAGTGCTGGGGGATGGGGCCACAGGCGATTGGGGTGGAGGGACCAATTGGGGATGGGGACAGCAATGGGGAGGGGCTGTGGGTGGTGGGCCCTGTCCCTGATTGGGCCCTGTCCCTGACTGGAGTGTGGGGGCCGATCAGGGGTGGAGTTGGCTGAGGGGAAGAGCCACAAGAGGTTGGCTGGTTCCACTGGCTGCAGTGGGCAGCATAGTAACTGGTCATTCCAGTCATTATGGCACTATGGTCTCTCCCTATCTATCTATCTATCTATCTATCTATCTATCTATCTATCTATCTATCTATCTATCTATCATCTATATATTTTATCCTGAATTTAGTCCTCCCTATTTTTCTTTTTTCTCTTTTCTCTTCTCTTTCTCTCCTCCCTTCCTTCCTTCCTTCCTTCCTTCCTTCCTTCCTTCCTTCCTTCCTTCCTTCCTTCCTTTTCTTCTTTGCCTACCCAATTCAATTTGTTCAAAAAATGTTTATTAAGCACTGGCTATATGTAGCATTTGTGAACAAAAAAGATAAAGATTTATGCCCCCATGTAGTGTTCAGTCTAGCATTTATTTCCCTTTTTTTTCCTGAGAACACTCTAATTTCCCCTTGGGGAATTTCCTCTTCATCTTGTGACAACTTCGCTGGAAGGTAAGACCATGTGCTTGCTTTCTCTCTAGAGAATTCAAAACAACCCTATAGGCTCCTTACTCTAGTTCTTTCTTCTTCCCTCCAGCATTTTTAAGTGCAGTTTGCCCAGTGTAACACTTCCTTCTGGGAGAAGTGTGCTTTGAATGGGATGATGAAAGAAGAAACTGATTCATTCTACTCACAGCAGTCCCAGGGTAAAACTTCTGGTCTTTATAGATTTGGAAAAATATCCAAAAAATAAAGTTACCCCAGAAAGAAAAGAATACTAAACTAGAGAAAAAACATGATCTCAAATTTGCTTTTAAAAATCTGTTTATATAATGCAGAAAAAAAAAATCTGGAAAGGATACACTAAAATATTTACTTTTGGTAGTGAATCTGTGGGAAATTTTTTTCTTTTTTTTTCAGAAATGATGGGAGAGGGAGAAAGAGATAGAAACCTCATTGATGGAGAGAATCATTGACTGGCTGCCTTCTGCATACCCCCTACTGAGGATGAAGCCTGCAACCAGGGCATGTGCCCATGACTGGAATAGAATCCGGGACTCTTCAGCCCACAGGCCAGTGCTCCACCCACTGAGCCCAACTGACCACGGCCACTTTTTTGAAACATTTTGATATTTTCCCAATTTTAGAAAAAAACAATTTGTAAAATAGGTAAGAATTTTACTTAAGAAGGAGAAAAATAATATTCATAGTTGAAATTTTGGAAATAAAATAATAAAATATTTAAATGGGTTAGGCAAGAAATGACATATTAATTACATTATTTAACAGGTTATCTTTCTTTATATCTCATGTTCTACCTTCCTATGGTTAAATAACTCTTAGTTGTTATTTTTTTTTTCTGTGATAATCTTTTTTCCTCTAAAGATAAAACTCAGAAGGATATGAAGAATCACCCAGCGAATTAAACTAATATAGAAAGCTTGGCTGCAAATTTCAGCTGCTCAAACTGATTTTCTATTTTCATGTCACGACTCTACCTTATTTAACTTCCAAACAACCTCATAAATAATCCATTATCAAATCCACCTAAATACATTATACTTACGGAAGCAACTAAAAATTTCAGATGCCTTAAATCCTTAAAAGAAAAACACAATGAAACTCCAATTGTCATATTAAGAGTTGGTCATAAATTAGAAATAGCTTCAATTCAACAGAGCTTAGTATAACTTGTGCACAGTATTTTGAAACTTTTAATCAGCACAGTTTTATATGTTTCCCCCAATTTTTCTTAATATTTTAAACTTTTTGATTTCTATGCAGATATGGTAATGGACTAGAAAAACATGAATGCAGTTTTTTTCACACCTCCAAATATAAATTCTTTCCTTTGTTCAGACAGTACCCACTGTGGCCTTGATAGTGACATATGGGATATACTGGCAACTCCATTACTGCCTAATGGACAGCATCATGTTTTATACTAGTATACATTGGATTGGATTTTTGTATTCATTGTGTTGAACAGTTAAAACAGCCATAGCAATGATAAAAGGTATCAAGAACCTTAATAAGATGGGCCTTTAAACATTTTCTAAGTAACCTGACATGCAATACAAAATGCCAAGACTTCCAAAATAACTCATAATTAAACCACAGCTCCCTGGACATGAATACTGTCAAGAGATATCTGGAAATCTAGGCTTTGAAATTTAAGTAGCAATTCAATTTCTCTGGTCTTCTCGGAAATATGCTTAACTATATAG
This sequence comes from Murina feae, assembly GCA_004026665.1. Lineage (NCBI taxonomy): Eukaryota > Metazoa > Chordata > Mammalia > Chiroptera > Vespertilionidae > Murina > Murina feae. The sequence continues at coordinate 11,972 of PVJC01024101.1, forward strand.
TAGACATCTAATCGTTTCATCTTGCATTAGAGCAAGCTATTGAAATTGTGTTTGGTGACGCCCTTGGGGGTGGTTTTGTGTGTAGAAAGACCACTCAGTAGTTAACTTGCTTTTAAAAAATAATAGCCAATTGATTAAAATTAGAGATTTAAAAACCTCATTCTTCCTTAAGCTTTTTGGTTCATTTTAAAAAACTTATTATATGTTTTATAAGTCTAAATAACTTTTAAAGACCTTTTTTTCTGTCTTTATGGACTTGGCTATTCAGGTTATGACATATAAATGTAATAAATATTGCATATTTTGTGTTTAGCCTTTTTCATTTTTGATAAAATTTTCAAGGTTCACTAATGTCATAGCATGCCAGTGTATCAATACTTCTTGCCTTTTTATGGGCAAATAATATTTCATTGTATGTAAACACCACAATGTCTTTATTCACTTATCCATTGATTGACTCTTGCATGTATTTTTGTAATAAATGTCCTACTGGTCTCTCTACTTTTATTTTTGACCTCCTGTAGTTCTTTCTCTACACAATAACTAAAAGAGAAGCTTTTAAAACATGGCATGTTATGTCTCTCATCTGCTCAAATCATTCCATTTCACTATATCACTTAGGCTAACATCCAAAGTCTTTATAAGACCTTATAAAGTCTTTAAAACCTCCCTACAACTGTTGTCTCTCTTGTATCCCTTTTCTACTCCACTCTATTAACACTCCTTCATACACTCCATTCACTCACTCCATTACAATCACAGTGGTTTCCTTTAATGTTCTTCTTGCACTATGCATAGTCCTGCTTTACGACCTCTGCATTAGCTTTTCCCCACATACACCCATGGTTTATCTCTTTATCTCCTTCAAGTCTGTGTTCAAATGCCTTTCACTACCTTGTTCTTCACCTTATAATTCAGATCCTTCTTAATGTGCTGTGTAATTTTTTCATAGCATATATTATCTTTTAACATCCTATCTAATAAAAGAGTAATATGCAAATTAACCATCATTTCGTGACAAAGATGGTGGCGTCCATCATGGCTGGGAGGATGCTGGCAGCGTCACCCCAGCAACATGAGCCCAGTAGGCAAGGGGGGTCACAGGCAGCACCCAGCAGGGCCTGCTTGCCCATCTTTATGGTGTGGAGTAGATAGGCCCTGCAGAGAGCAGAGAACCATGCAGAGTGGGCTCAAGTCATCAGCGCATCCCCTGAGGGCTGCCAAATTGGAGAGGGTGCATGTTGGGCTGAGGGACCTCCCCACCTGTCCTCCCCACCTCCTGTCCCATGCATGAATTTCATGCATCAGGCCTCTAGTACTATATAACATATGAATTATCTGGAAGTAGACAAGTTCTCCTAGAATCAGCTCATGAGACAAAATTTGAGTACAAGTAGTTTATTTTGGAAGAGACCCCAACAAAAAACAGGTCAGTGAGTGAGGTAGTGAGTCAAGGAGAGGTAAATTATTATCCATACTTTCTCTGTGGACAACCAAGGCTCAATTGCTTCCCAAAAAGAGGTGAAGCAGCTGAAGTAGCAGTATCAGCACCTCTTCTGTCATTGGTTAAGGACTAATTTCAGGACACTCGTTTCTGTGTCTCATTGGATGTGGGAAGAGTGTGCTACACATGTTCTGGCAGAGAGTGGCAGTTGTTCACAGTTAATAGCCTTCAATCAATAAGTGTGGAGGAAATGTAAACAGGCCACTAGAATCACCAGCTCTACTCATTTATTTGTTATTATACTTATCCCCTGACTAAAATACAAAGTTTACAAAGGTAGAGATATTTTCTGTTCTGCCCACTGGTGTATTCACAGTGTCCAGAGCAGTAACTGGAACCTAGCATATAATCAATAGATACTTTTGAATGAATGAATGAATGAATGAATGTCTGAAATATTCTATATTCAGTTCTAAATCTGCATAGTTTAAACAATGTTTTCTTTGGGGAATGCAATTTTATTGCCTTCGACAATTTTTAAGGTGACTTTCTCAAGAGTGATGTTTTTGGTTGCTTTTTCAGTTGACTGATGTAATTAATGATCAGAAGTTCTGGTCAGGAAGCAACTGATATGGATAGGATGTACTGACCTATAAATTATATGTTCCAGGTACTTATTAATTTAAAGTCACAGCTAATCATATTTTCCTCAAGTCAGATTATTCTATAGTTCTCTCTTAGATGGCTACACTCTTGATAATATTTTGTACCTCTTCAACTCTTAAAATATGCAGAATGTTTTTCCTCTAATGTTAGAGACTCCTGAACTTAATCATTTTTTTTTCATATAATTTTTATCTTTTTGCATCTCAACTCTAAAGATATTTTAAAAATCTGTTTGATTTTTAAATGTTGCAAATAGCTTCCATGGTTATTTTACTAAAATAAATGTTTTATCAAATAAAAATTTATTTGAGAGCCCAGTGCACCAAAGAAATTCTGAGATCCTTTGATGGAAGAAGTGTGGGATTTGGGACTCTGTCCTCTTTTTTAAAAAATATATATTTTATTGAATTTTTTACAGAGAGGAAGGGAAAGAGATAGAGAGTTAGAAACATCGATGAAAGAGACATCAATCAGCTACCTCCTGCACACCTCCTACTGGGGATATGCCCTCAACCAAGGTACATGCCCTTGACCAGAATCGAACCTGGGACCTTTCAGTCCGCAGACTGACGGTATATCCACTGAGCCAAACCAGTTAGAATGGGACTCTCGTCCTCTTGAAACCACCCCATCACTAGAGAAATCTTAGAGGCACAAAGTAGGTCCCCAGGGATGGAAGGTTGTCAGACAACCCCATCTTTCAGATTTTCTGCACAAGAACCCACTGCCTTCTTTTAGATTCTTGTTGGACTTTAATTAGGTTAAAAACATAATCTTAAAAATTACCACTCATTGCATATCTCCTCTGTGCAAGATACCTTAGTAATTTGATTTGATCTCTAACCTTCATAGTCATTCTGAAACATTACTAATGTTATTCCCATTAAACATGCAGAAATAAGTGCAGAGTTAAGTTGTCAATTTATACAGCTAGGAAGTGGCAGAGCCAATATTTAAACCAATCCTGTCTTAGATCTTCCTAGGTGTGAACAATGTTTTGTCAATTAGTGAATATTCAGTGAAGAGCGGTGAAGAACCAGTATCTTATATAAAGTGTTACTATTTTTTTTTTTAAAGGCTCAGGATCTAGAATCCAGAAAAATCACGCTATTTTTGACTAGAGTGTTATATTCTCAAACTCCTCAGTATTATATATATAAGAATTAAAAATGGTATTAGACAAAAAACTTTTATCTCCAGCATAGGAGTTTTAAGGATAATATTTATTGAGCAGAAAGGGATGATCACTTATGTATGCAATTTTATACACAGGGGCAGATGAATGAAACCCATTATGAAAGAATATAATGTTGTCCCAAAAAATCTTTAGATAGTGGCAAAAAACAAAACAAAACAAACCAACACAGAATAATGACAAAGATAGGAAACATTCCCAGTAGAACTATTGTTATTGTATACATGTTCAAATAGGAGGTGAAAGTTGAAGTCTTATATCAATTATAGGATCATTATTTTGGTCAGAAATAAAATGCTTTCAGTGAGATATAGTTAGAGATAGAGATAGAGATAGAGATAGAGATAGAGATAGAGATAGAGAGATGAGAAAGAGAGAGAGAGAGACAGAAAGAGAGAGAGAGAGAGAGAGAGAGAGAGAGAGAGAGAGAGAGAGGAAGAGGAAATATTAAAATATCTGAAAGTTATAAGAGCAAGAGCAATTAGTTATAATCTTTGGATTTTTATAAGAAGCAGCATGAATGCAATATTTGTTTTGCAGTTAGACATTCTTATATCATGAATACATCTTTGATAATGGTTCCGAATTTTGTATGCTTATATTAAAAGTGATACCATTTAGGTAATTGTCATAATCATGACCATGTCCTAGATTGCTTTCCTATTCCCTTTTCTAACTGCCTGTTCTTTCAATGAGACCCAAGAGATACAAAATTTGGGGATATGATTATGTAGCCAGCTGCCTCTATTAATGAAATTAATCTATATGAGATAGAAATTAAATATTAAATTAATCTATATTATACAGAAATTAAATATTCCCTTAGAAGTTCCCTAGTGTGATGTTTCCAATGCAGTGCTATGATTTATGTAAAATCATATGCTATAAAAGAGTTTAGGAGGATTTAATGTAACACTCTATATTCAGAAAAAAATCACAAAATCATCACAATAGATGAAAATCTAAACTATTCAGAATTTTAGGAAGTCTCGAGATAATATTTTTTTAGCCTTTCACAATATGTGTTCTAGTGTTAATGTTATTCATTAAACCTAAAAATTTCCTTCTTCCAAATTTAATCTTTTCCTTCTGCATCAAAAGATTAGTTCTTTACTCACCAATTGTAGTTATAGTAATACTTAAGCTGTTATCCTAGCCCACCTTACTTAGTTCCTTCAACTTTGTGGTATATTTTCAGGTAACTGAAGGTTGATATAAGCCTACTATGCCCTGCAGCTAGACTATGGGGTTCAAAATCCTAACCGTGGTGCCTTGTGGGTAAAATTATAAACGCGACATATTTCTGTCATTCTATAGTTTTTAAGAGGAAAAGAGAGCAAGGGAGTAAAAAATTGTTGAGCATATTCATCTGGGAAACAGAGGCCTGTTTGCATCACCGGGAAGCTACAGCTTCGCATTCCATGGCATTGTCCCTCCAAGAGGATTAACATTCCTTCCTTCCCGACTCCAGAATCAGACTGTGCATGTGTGGAAGGGAGGAGCTGGAGGAGAGAAGGATGTGCTCAATAAAGCCAAAATGGTACAGGGGAGGTGCTCCAACTTAGAGGCCTGTTAGTCTAACCTGGAAAAGGAATTATTCATCAGGGTGTGGATCCCAGGGCAAACACACAAAAACTTGGGAAGCTAACTGATTATTTTGAAAAAGCTCCTGGTGAAAACCCAAGGAAGAAAAAACCTCTCTCTCTCTCTCTCTCTCTCTCTCTCTCTCTTTCTCTCTCTCTCTCCCCCCCCCCTCTTGCCTGAGCTAGCCTGTTCTCTCTCCACAGCCTTGTGGCATTAGCACCCGAAGGCCATGGGGGACTTCCAACAGGCTCCAGGTGAGAGCCTGAGTCCAGCAGCAAAGCCACAGACCGCAGGTGGGAACACAAGCAAAGCTAGCTGAATGCTGCACCGAACGAAACTTCAATATGACACAGCATCTCTGGACGTTGACTCTATTACTGGACTTGATTTTCCACGGCTGGACAGGTAGAGATAGGACACTGGGAGCATTGGAGAACTTCTTTAATTTTGCTTCTGGAATAAACATTTCCACCAGACCTCATCCTCTCTTGTGTGTTCCTGGAAATGCTTTTCCTCATGACACCTCAAAACCCCATCTGCGACACCTATACCTCACTTTCTCATTTGTAATACTAATAGCATATGGCTCTCATGATCGTTTGTATACTGAGATTTTATAAGTAAAAATACAAGACAATATCAGTTATATAGCAAGTTATCAATAACATTAGCTACTTTTCCATTTTTATTCTGAGATATTTCTTTTTGACAAAGTAGAGATTCAACGATTCTTGGAGTCTATAACTTTAAGCTAAATTTCCCCAGCAGTTCTGTTCAGTTTTGGTCTGTTGCCTATATAATATGACATGATCTAGCTAGATGTCATATTATATAGGCAACAGAACAACTATAAGTGTTTGAAGGTGTCTTCAGCCATGTACTAGTATTTATTAATCCAAATTATGTTTGAAAGGCTAAGTACACTGATATATATTTTATAAATATGCTTTTATTGATTTTTTTTTAGAGAGAGGAAGATATAGGGATAGAGAGATAGAAACATTGATGAGAGAGAAACATCATCGGTTGACTGCATCCTGCACACCCCCCCAACCAGGTATTAAGGCCAAAACCCGGCACGTGTCCTAACTGGGAATTGAACTGGTGACCTCTTGGTTTCTGGATTGACACTCCACAGCTGAGTAACCTGTCAGGCTACTGATATGTTGATCTGATGGCTGGGGTCCCAGACATATCATTGAATCATTGCATGCCAGTCTATAAAAAGATTTTCCTTTCTTTTTAATGTAAACCGTTGTTTGAAACAACTGGAATCATTTTTTTGTTGGTTCTATCACAGCCTAATAAAAGCAACTGGTCCCTATTTTCATTTTAGATTTTTTTTCCTTTTATGCATTTGGCTTTACAGCAATTATGTTCTCCCTTAGTTGCTTTGCTTTTGACTGAACATAAACTTAGTTCTAATCCCTGTAAGCAAGTCTGGTTTTCTAAACCTTGCATTTGATATCTACCTACCTACCTTCCTATCTCCATCTATATTAATGAACTAGTCTTTCTCTGTGTTTTTGTTTATTTATTTATTTTGTTTTGTTTTCTTGTGAACGGATATAACCTTTTGTGCAATGATTGTGCCCCAAAGTACAGGTGCTTTTCTAATGTTGTCCTAACCAATAGCATTGAGAGTGGCCACTGCTGAAAAATTGCCTCGCTTGTTTTACATGATATGTCTATTACTACAATCCGATGGAGCATTTGCCTTTTGGTGACAGTGTTACACTGCTGAATTATATTCAATTTTTCATCCATTATTTCTTCCCTAGTGAGTCAGAGCACATTTGTCTTTATAAGCTCTCACAGTATTGATTTCTGCCTTTTCCTTCTATTGATATCAAACCACATTTTAATCATCTCCTCCGAACAAGGATTTGTATATCTTAACATAATAAAATGGTAAAAAAATTAATAAATCTAAGAAAGCTATGTTCTATTGCATTACACTGTGAAGTACAAGGTATACAGGATCTTGGGGGACAAGTGAGATGAGCTCGATAAATGATTGACACCTTTTTCCTTGAAGTGAGCTTCATGATATAAATTCCTAGGTCAATTGGCTGATGCTATTTTACCATGGAAAACTAAGTCAGATTTCACGTTTGCAAAGTCTATAGGATGGGCAGAATCATGCTTCTCATCAGCCAACACTTACTGTCTACCATAGTCAGGGTTCTATCCTAGAAGTGATGTCGAGTAGCATATGTTTTCTTTTCCTTTTTTTTTTTAAGTATGATGACGTCAAAACATACTCCCAGATTATATGAGTGTAGTGGGGGCAATTTTATATTTATTTTGTGGAAATTAAATGCTTTTATAACTATGCAATAATTACAGAATGTTAAGTTTTACCAAAATATAAATACAATAATATATTACATACTCCAAATCATTTTCCTTCAGTGTCTATGTCGCAGGAGAGAATTTCTTTCCTAGTTTTTATGAAATACTTAGCTATCTATAACTTGGTCATTAAAAACTTTCAAAGGTGTAATCTTGTATGGAAAAAACTTTATTTAAAAATTAATATATTATTGAATAACCGAGTGGGCTCCAAATTACCAACTAACAGTTTACATCTCAATAGAAACAAAACATTAGAAAGTTTTATGACAGAATTACTAAAGAATGATTAATTGGATTAGGTTTCTTTGACATATGACTTTGCTCTCTTTACAACTTGGATTATTTGTGGCCTCTAAAGAGATCTTTGAGTCATGGTAGCTATAGGCAATTCATTATTCCTTTTAAGAAAAAAATATCAAAATGACAACCCCTTATTTATAAACGATCAACTGCATTGTCCTTGCTGTTTCTAATGATAGCTATTTGTTGAAAGTGACTTTAAAAGCTGGCATAACTTAAAAAGAATATTGCTTCTATCTATTCCAGCTGTGAAGATTTTTCAGCTAGAAAAAGCCTAATTTTATTTGGTTCTCCATTTTTGGTATTAACATTCACAAAACTCCACAATAGTCTCAGGTGGGCTCCGTCAAGGTGCACGAGCTCGCTGCATCGCTGTGAAAGTGTGATAGCATCTCACAGGGCTGCTGCAGTGCCATGGTTTGTGCTTTCCAGACAGAAAAAACACGAGGCAAAATGTCTGTCTGATTCTTTGGAGTATGATTTACTGTGCAGCTTAAACTCTGGACCTGTTTAATGGTCCTAGCAGCAGAGTTTCTAGGCCAACGACTAAATCAGCTATAGTGCTCTGCATTTGCAGACAAGCCTTGTGATTTACAAAATTTAATAAGCTCGGTCCTTGTGACACTTCCCCCAAGATGCTGCTTTTATAATCGCTGCCAAGAAGGTTGTCAAAGGATCATATATGCTTTCATATAATGAAACCTTTTATTTTTTTTGCACAAAAGAATATAAATATACTCCTACTATTGGTAATTCATTAACAATGAATAAATTCTAGTGCTTTCCCCTTGCCGGATACAGTTATACGTTAGTGACTTTTTCTGTATTGCTTTATGAGAGTGATATTTCTTGGGAAGTATTTTTGTGAGTGTCTGCCAAATAGAATACAGATGAAGGTCAGATGACTTAACAGTTTCTCATCTGCACACGGATGCTTTAAGTCAAGGTTTGTGTAAGTCAAAGTCCTGTGTCACAAGTTGAAACTTTATCTTTTGTATTGAGGGAATATGCTTTGTTTTGTTTTGATTTCTTTATCTTTCTTTTCTTTAGCAGGTACAACTATTAGCAGCTTTGCCTAAGAGGAGGTTTCTATTATATCAGCCTGGATCGTGTTGCTTTGTTATATCAATATGGCTCTTTGGTGTCAACTTTGGTTTTCAAATAGAAAAAAAAAGGCATTGGATGATTCTGTTTAATTAAAATAGTTACTACTGTCACCAATCATGCTGGGCCAGGCCTGGGGGCCCTGGTTTGCCCATTGTGTGATATTGCCAAGTGAAAAGACTGGAAACATCACCACCAGATCAATGTAGAATATCTAGGTTTGGTTGATAGCCTCTTGGTAACAGGCACACCTGGTCACATTATTTGCTATTAAGTAAAATTAGACTTTGCATCCGATTTGAATCAGAAGTAGCCCCAAGGTTACCCTTTTGAAGAAATGTTGTTCCTGCTGAGATTGTGTATAAAATACAATGCATCTCCCATTGTTTTAGGCTTATTCACCCTTCCTTTTAAAGATAGATTTCCTGATACCAAAATAGCCACACACTCCCAATCTTTAAATTGGTTTGTCTTCTGTGTCCTGTTTCCTGTCCTCCATTGTTCTTGTCTCTTTTATTTCTCCCAACCAACGTCTTGTTTTCTGTTACATGACTCACGGTCATGTAGATTAGTTCAGAAGTTTTCCCCCCCATTCAACTTAGTCCTGGGGAAATTGTATTCCTGTTGCAATTGTATACATTTTATACTGTTTGGGAAGATTGGCTTAAATAAAATGATAAATGTGGGGAAAAATAGATATATTCTATTATTATAACCTGCCTGCTCTATTTTCTTTCCACTATAGGGAATTTTCATGGGTGGATGGCAAAACAAATTGCAATCACCTGGGTGTTTTCCACTCTGGTTCTGTCAACTTGAATGATAAATGCATTTATTCTTTAGCTGAGAATTAATATATCTATACATCCATCTGTTTCTGTATACAAACATATATATTTTCTATACCCGTGGGCAGATGGTAAGCAACAACTAAAGAGAACAGGTTGGGAATATTTTTCTTCTGGGATCAAAGAAAAAATGTTTTATGTTCACATTTAAACATTTAAGGCCTGGGGTAAGACAGCTTTTAAGGTCAACCAGAAAAGAAGATTTTCCTCTCCTAAGCATCTATCAACAGTGCTTGGAAGAGCAGTCAGCACCAGCCTAATTTAACACTGCGCCTTGTCTGTGAAACGAATGCCTCTTTGACATCATGTCACAACTTGCACTTCAACTGAAGATTTTCAGTTGGTCTATCTTTTGCTGTGTTGTTTTTTTTTTTTATCATTTTAGTCACAACCAATTTCAAATCCCTTTTTTTCATGTGTGTGATAGAAACAAGGACAATAAAGAAATGTGATATAGATAGGCGTGATACAGATATATAGATATAGATAATTGAAGTTTTTGTGGGGGAAGGAAAATACCACTTACTTGGAGTCTGGCTCACCACGGAGGCTTTACTAGTATTTAGTGGAGGCTGTTTGAAATGCTGTTGGGCTTTTGCTTTGCTGAGTAGGGAATATCAGCTAACAGATTTTGAATGTGTCAGTTAGGATGGGGAGGGAAAATAGAGCTAGTAGGGATTGATAGGACCATGAGGATAATTTTTTCCCCTGTAATATAACTTCTGTTTTCTGATGAAAAATTGATTAAAATCTCCATTTTGAGTTTGAAAAAGTAGGCATAAAAATTATGCATTCCTCTCATACTCTTTCCACACTGAAGGGGACAGTTGCTTCCTGCAGATAGTAGGCAGCCCCAGCCTAGGGTCTGCTGATCCTGCAGGCCACTTGTGGCTAGACAGTGGCATGATTGTTGGAAATAAATCACCAGTCTTGACAAGCACAACCATGAAGAGGCAGAAAAATTGGATGATGTCTTTTACCAGCAGGGGCTGCTGCAAAGCAATAATAGTTGGGAACATTTTGCTGGTTAATCCAAAAGAAAACACGTGAGAATATCCATTCTGTTGGGTTGGGGCAGGAGATGTGGAAGAGAGAAAAGAACAGGAGATAATAAAAGCAGTTGAAATTAGAGAAATAAAATTGAGTACGTGTGTGTGTGTGTGTGTGTGTGTGTGTTCAGCAACATATAACACACAATTCTTGAGGGAAAAAGTGGAGCTATATCAGGAGAATTCAAAATTAATACATGGAAAAGTCAACTTTAAAAAAATTGAGACTCATAAGTATTTTTGCAAATCTATCTAGAATGCCAGTTTAGGATTGCAGAAAAGGGATTCTACCCTCATCCTTTCTCTTATTTCCCAAAGGTAAACCACACGTCTTGGAGACATTGCTTACTCAGAGAAATAAATCAAGCATTTGTACACTTTCCTATCATTTGTTTCTTTAAGATAATTTTCTGTTAATTGTGGTGCTTTAAAAAATACATACATGGCAGTTGCACAGATGGTTAACACGAGTTATATGTTTACTACAGAAAGTTATCTGGAATATGTGGACTTAAGCTGGTATGTCATATTTGTTAGAAAAAAACATCAGCTATATTTCCTTAGAGTGGGATTTTCCTTAGTGTTTGAAATACTAATAATTGTAAATTTAATAATATATTCCTTGAATATGTTTCCCCACAATATTTTAGAACTGAGTGAAGACATAGGAAAGAAAACACCAGCATACTATCCATGACCACACATTATACAATACTGGAGAGTGTTGGGCCTTAAATTTTATTCCACATACAACCCAGAAGAGCCTTATTTATTTCAGTAGATCCAGTCTTTATAGCACTCACAGTAAATTCTTTAATAAAGAATTCTAGTTCCAGTAATTGAGCAAGTAGGGAAAGTGTACATAGAATGAAGAAGCTTAAACACCTGTTGGCAGAATCTCATGAGGGAATCCTGGCTCTAATAGAAATGCATTTGCTTTACCCAGCAGTGCAGGAATATCAGGTAAAATGTCATGCTAAATGAAGGAAAGGAAATGGAAAAAACTGTTGAGTTTAGCTTTATATAAATACTGCAAACACTTATGTATGCATTGGATTTTTTGATATCTAATTTAAGCTAGTATTGATCAGAATTCTTTAAAAATGACATTTGGTACTTTGAAAGTGGTCCAGAAAGTCTTTATGAAATATGTTATCATCAGTTCCAGGTATGAACAGGGATTAGCTGAAAAACTGACTGAAAGCTAATGCATGAGTGAATCAGGTTATAAAATTGATACCATCTATGAAAGTCTTCAAGAATTCAGTTGCCTTCAACAAAAACTTACTTAGCATCTACTAAATGCCAGATACTGTTAGAATTAGCAACCATTAGAAAAATAAGACAGTTTTACTGACCTTAAAGATTGGTGGAAAGATAAGTGAAATTTCAAAATAATAAGAAATATGCTATGAAAGAGACAATTCTACAGTACTAGAGAAGTTCAGGGTGTGATGTTTGTATCTGCGTTGGGGGGTGTGGTGAGAAGTTCACCCCACTGTGAGTCAAGACAGGCTTCTGGAGATGACACCGAAGTTGATTTCAAGAATTAATAGCAATTAACTAGGGACATAGGTGTTGAAGTTATTTTTAAGGGATCATTTGTGTGTGTCTACCTGCTGGGGGCCTGCCCCCAGGCACACCATGGAGGCTTGGAGCAGGCACCCCCTCTATGTTGATCTCTCAGACTCTTGCCCTCCCCTGCATGTTGTTCTCTTTTTTGAGCTGTGGCCAGGACTGGGTGCTGTCTGCCTCCCAAGCTTGCCTTCTGCCCATCTTCCTCCAGCCACCAGAAAACAGGGAAAACTCTACCTCATGGTCAGGCCAGCCTTTTCCTGCTCCCTGATCCCCGGAAGGGACCTGGGAAGCCACCAAGCAGGCCCCCAGCCCCCAAGAGCTTGCTTTCCCACTCCCCGGTGCCCAGGAAAGAGCCTGGGCAGCCACCAAGCAGGCCGAGACCCCCTGCTGCCTCTTTCCCGCCACCTCTTTCCCACTCCCTGTCCCACTGCCTTGCTTTTCCACTCCCTGGTGCCCTGAGGGGGTCTGGGAAGCCCACCAAGCAGGCCGCTTACCCCCTGCTGCCTCTTTCCCGCTCCCCAGTGCCCCGCAAAGGGCCTGGGCAACTGCCAAGCAGGCTGCCAACCCCCTGCCACCTCTTACCTGCTCCCTGCGGTGCCCTGCAAAGGACCTGGGGAGCCGCCAAGCAGGCCGCCAACTCTGCCGCCTCTTTCCCACTCACCGGTCCTGGGTCCTGCGCTGCTCCGCCCTGCAGTCGCTCTGTGCACTTGGGAGGTCCCTCAGCCCGGCCTGTGCCCTCTCACAGTCTGGGACCCCTCTGGGAATGTCCACCTGCTGGCGTGCCTGACTAGCCTGGGTGAGGGGCTTTAAGGCTGCCCACAGCTCCCATTGACCCAATGTCTCAGCAAGGCTGGCTGGAAGCAGGTTCTGGGGTTTGTTTATCTTCTATAATTGATGCTGTTCCTTTAAGGCGAGACCTAATAAGAAGCCTTGTTTCTGCTTCAGCTTGCGGCTTCTATAATAAGACAATGTTACCCTTAGACTCAGGCCCAGCCTGCTGTTTCCTTCAGCTACTGAGGATTCTATGATTGTTATTTTGTTGCAAACATGTTTTGCTTTGAGGCAAGGGTAAGCTGAGCCGGTGCGCAGACAGTTTCACTTTCACTCCTGGTGCAATGGAAGCTGCCGTTTACTCCGTGAGTCCATGTTGGCTGGGTTAATTTGCATACAGTCACTCTGATTGGCTGGTAGGCATCCCGAAGGGATGGTTAATTTCAATATTACGCTTTTATTAGTATATATATATATATATATATATATATATATATATATATATATATACACTAGGGGCCCGGTGCACAAAAATTTGTGCACTCAGGGTGGAGGGAGTCCCTCAGCCCGACCTGTGCCCTCTCACAGTCTGGGACCCCTCAGTGGATGTCCTATGATGGCCCCAGTCTGCCAGGCGCCTTTTGTGTGTGTGTGTATGTGTGTGTGTGTGTGTGGCCACTGGGGACCTGCCCCCAGCCGCATCTGAGGCTCGGAGCAGTCCTCCTGTGTGTGTCTACCTGCCGGGGACCTGCCCCCAGGCACACCGTGGAGGCTTGGAGCAGGCACCCCTCTATGTTGATCTCTCAGACTCTTGCCCTCCCCTGCATGTTGTTCTCTTTTTTGAGCGTGGCCAGGGCTGGGTGCGGCCTGCCTCCCAAGCTTGCCTACTGCCCATCTTCCTCCAGCCACCAGAAAGCAGGGAAAACCCCGCCTCGTGGTCA